>ML271613.1:49482-104704 GCA_005239495.1 Nicotiana undulata | reverse complement strand
GGGTCACATTTTTGCAACAAGGATTTTGACACCTTGCTTTCCAAGTATGGTGTAAATCACAAAGTGACCACCCCTACCATCCTCAGGCGAGTGGCCAAGTGGAAGTGTCTAACAGGGAGATAAAGAGCATATTGTAAAAAACGGTCAATGCTAATAAGACCGATTGGGCTAAGAAATTGGATGATGCTCTTTGGGCTTACCAGACCGCTTACAAGACACCAATCAGTATGTCTCTGTACTGGTTGGCCTTTGGGAAAGCTTGCCATCTTCTGGTGGAATTGGAGCACAAGGCTATGTGGGCCTTGAAAAACATTGAACCTTGAGGGGGATATTACAGCGAACCTTCGTGTGGAGCAACTAAATGAACTAGATGAATTCATATTCCATGCGTACTCCATCTCGTCCTTATATAAGGACAAAATGAATTACTTGCATGACAAGTATGCTCGGGGAAAAGAGTTCAAGGTTGGTGACTTGGTCTTATTATTCAATTCTCGGTTGAGGCTATTCCCAGGAAAGCTCAAGTCAAAGTGGAGTGGGCCTTTTGAAGTGGTATTGGTGACTCATTTTGGTGCTATTGACCTTAAAAACAATAGTGGTGAAATTTTCAGAGTAAATGGTCACCAGGTAAAGCACTATCTTGGCAAGATCGATGACAACCATGTGGTGGCACTTCTTCATCTTAAGTGATCTTGATAACATGCGTCGTGCCGCGACGTTAAATCAGGTGCTTCTTGGGAGGCAACCCATGTGTATTTACTTTTGTTTTCCTTTATTTTTCTTGGTAGAATAGATTTATTTTTGCAATAACTGGTTTTTGGGTGTTGTAGGATGAGTTTGACACAAGAAAATTGGCTAAGTATGAAAAACATTTCTCTCTGAAGTTTGGCACTGCGACCGCGGTCCGTAGTGTTCCTTTAAGATGAAAATGGAGTCTATGAACTTTTCTCTGCGGCCAGTCCTCTTTTTGCGGTCCGCGGAGCCCAGATACTGAAGGGGCCTTTCTGAACCCGTCTCACCGCGGTCGTGGTCGTTTTATCGCGGACCGCGGTGCCCTTTTAAACTAAGCCTCAGCAGCAGTGAATGACCGCGGACCACGGTCGATTTTTTCGTAGTCCGCGGTGGGTAAGATGGGTGGACCCTAGCCCTTTTCTATAAATAGGCCTTTAGGGCTTCATTTCTTACTTTACGCACTTAAACTTGTCAGAGCATTCTTTGACTGTGTCTCTATCATATGACCTCTGAATTGCATTGCACTTTATCAAATCATCATTCAAGCATCTAGTAAGTGTAATTGTGATTAATTAACTTCTTAATTTCTTTATTTTCTTCATTAATGGATAGATGTTTCTCCTTTTTTTCATGAATTTTCATTTCTAGGCTTTAAAATTGCTAGGGTTAGTTCAAAATGTTCATTTTAGACCCTTGGAATAGAATTCACTGATTAAACATGTAGGGATTAACTAAATGAGCATCTGAGCATGAAAATGGTAAAAATTAGAAAACCCTAGGCGGTTCATCTGACCGCGTTGCCCTTCTTATGCAACCCTCAAGTGATGACCGCGGACCACGGTCGATTCTTCGCGGTCCGCGATCCCCTTTGTTCTGAAACTTAGCCTCTCTGATCATGCTTCTCCGTGGCCGCGATCCAGTTTTCGTGGTCCGCGGTGCTAAGGTTCTGAGAGAGGTGTTGGCCATGAGTCCTCCATCGCGATCCGCGGTGGCCTGTCTGCAACTGTTCGGCTTCTATATTTTAACTGCAAGTGTCTGTGCCACGTCCCTCTGGGTACTAACCATGTTATACTATGTCAATTTTGCAGACAATGGTTCAATCACGTGGAGGTGGCCGCAAACCAACGGGCGAGGAAGAGTCCTCCCGAGGACGGGGAAAGAAAATGAAAAAGCTCACCCCACAAGTTCGGGAAGCAATAAAAAAGACAAGGAAAGTAATCCGGACCCTTGACAAAGCAGCTTCTCATTCAGACAGTGATTACATTCCATCGGAGGCATCCTTAGAGTCCATACCAGAATATGTATAAGACGACTCTTCTACATTCCGGTTGACAAGTGAACCTTCGGACTCTCCCCCAGCCCAAGAACCTGCACAAGCTAAGTCAGCTGAAGGCTCACCATCCGAGGGTGGTCACACAGACTCCGCTTCCCCTACAGCCTCCTTATCTAGGGAACACTCCAGTGATTATGATGGGGGTGAACCCGCAGTTCAGGGGGTTGAGCATACACGGAAACCAGAGGCTTGGCAAGATCGGTTCATCAGTGAGCCGGCTATCCACCGTTTAAGAGAGTTGTGGACCTCATCGACACTTATATTGGAGCGCACATTCACTTTCAAAGAGTTTTCAACCTACAACCCCGAGGTGAAGAGGAAGTTCACGGAAAGAAAAGGTTGGATATACTTCAATGAGTTCCTCCCGTATTCAAATGAGCACCTAGTGAAAGAGTTCTACACCAAATTGCTCTATCTTGAAAAGAACTCAAAGGCATCCGAATTGCGAAATCTAACGGTGCCTTTTGATGGGCATACTATAAACAGTTATCTGAACATGGATGATGTGGATGACTATCTGTACTGGGAGAAACTAGCAGAAAAGGATGCGGCTCGGAATTGGTTGGCTTTGCACTTGGCCAGGCTCGGGGAGACTTCGGATTAATTGCATGCTGGAACGACTATTTACCGGAAGACCCTAAATTTTGAAGCCAAAGGCTGGCAGACCTTCGTGTGCAACAGGCTAGACCCCACTCTCCATGATAACACCATGCCCGTCAGTCGGGCTGTTCTTGTTGCTTCTATCATGGCCGGGTACCCAATCAATGTGGGGAACATCATGTCCGAGGTTATTAGCAGGGTGGTCAACAAAGATGATACATCTTACCCTTTTCCTAATTTTCTAACTATGTATTGTCAGGACCAAGAGGTGACCAAGAAGCGCTTTGACACAAAAGTCAAGCCCAAAGCGACCTTCTCCTGGTATGATTTGCTTGATGAGGATAACCCCAAGATAAAAGTCCAAGGGTAGTCTGTTGCCTCTACCGACCGGTCTGAAGAGCCAGTGGTGGTGGTGGAATCATCTCAGCCCCAGCTAGCCACTCCAGATGATGCACCAGGTCCATCTGCCTCGACCGGTCCAGACATTCTTTCTTCCATATCCTATCTTATGACAGCCCCTAGACTCAATCAGACATTGACCAGCATCAATACCTGGATGCAGGTAGTGAATTCAAAGCTGTCTGTGATCTCCACGTCTGTGGCATCTCCGGCCCCTCCCCCACCACCACAGGTACCCTAGTCCGTCACGAACTCGCTGAAGGAAATTCTGGAAGACCAGAAGAAGCTTTTGGCTGCAGTGGGGGATCACGGGGCTGCATTGAAGAAGCTGGCAAAGGAGACCCGGAAGCTGAGGCACACTCGTGCTTCAAAAGAGTCGGTGGAAGAGTTGAGGAAGGAGGTGGAGAAGATGAAGAGAGATCAGATACCCTTGGAGATGTTATTGTCAGATCCTTCAGAGGAGCAGCCAGGGCAGCAACCAGAGAAGGTGGAAGAGTCTGAGAGGCCACCAAAGATGAGGAAGGTCTTGCCCCGTATTGAGGGCATTCGACTAGTATTGGCAGAACCTCCTACACAGACTCAGGCTGCAGAGCAGACCCAGCCCCAGGGCCAGGAGGCTCAGACCATTGGAGGACCACCATAGGCACCGGCAGACCTAGTTCCTTCCTAGTCACAGGCACAGGCAGACCCCGCCCTATCTTAGGCACAGTCACATGGACCACAGCAGGCCGAGGGCCAATAGGGAGTTTTCTTTACTCTCAATCCCTCTCCCATTTTTGTGCACTGTTTTTGATATATAGCATTGAGGACAATGCTATATTTTAGTTGGAGGAGTGGCCCTATAGGCATTTTGAGTTGATGATATTGGGTTGTATAATTCAGACAATTTTTCTTTTTGCTTATGCTTTATTTTCATTTTGGTATGTAAATAAGTTTATTATTCTCGTACTTTTATAACTTTTCACTTTTTAGTATGTATAAAGTTACCCTTCATTGTATATATTTATCCCTTATGTATATTCGGCTCATTCCCCTCATGTGCATATTCATTCTATCCCACGCACTTTACTTTACGCACTTTTCCGTTTTATAGCTTCGTATTTTTTCTTTCATAGCTTCTTATTTTGAATCTCGCGCAAGCAATAAGCCTTTGGTTTTCTTAACTCCACGGTTCTTTCCAAAGGTGAAATTTGTGTGAACCGGGTGGCTCTTCCCAAGGATGGATGGTATGACAACCTTCTTAAGGGTTTGAGTCTGTTTTCCCTTTTTTGTTTTTGTTTTTGTTTTTCTTCCCTTTTTGTTACTTAGTAAACAAAAGGTGCCTCAAGAAAAGCTTCACTTGGGCCTAACACATTTGCCTTTGATCCCATGGTCAAATACAAACCGTTGTGTTTAGGATGGTAACAATGACGATCTTGAGACTTTTGTGTTGGCTGATAATCATCGGGTGTTTTTTCGGGGCCATTTTGTTACTCAAAGCTCGACTAAGGTCGTTGTGTGCCCTCGACTCTGTTTCTATATCAATCCCCTAGCTTGAGTGGTGAGAATTCGAAATTACAAGTCCAAGTCCCGTGCCATTAGTCTAGAACTTTCCCTGAATGTTTGTCTAGGCGAAATTCTAGGTGTAATTTGACTTGAGAAGTGACTATAGGCTTTCCTTGGTATGAAAAGTGAATTGAACACTTCCATGACCGTCCAAACACAAGTTCCCTAGTCAACCCTTTTGAGCCTTAGACCCTTTCTTTCAAAAAAAAAAAAAATAAGTTACAAGCCTTTGCCCATTTTTACCCTCTCTTGGCACCCGATCTTTCCTTAGCGCTAGGAAAAAAGCATAAGTTTGGGGGAGAGATGAGGGATGTGATGAAGTGAAAAAGAAGGCACAAAAGAAAGAAAAGAGAAAGGCAATGAAAAAGAAAGAAAAGAAAAGAATGAACAAAAAGAAGAAATAAAGGGAATTGATGAAAAAGTGTAACCAAAGGTTTGGAATGCATAAAAAGGAGAAAAGTGTCTTGAATGAACAAAAAGGTTTGACATTGTGTCTCTCCAATTCTACAAAAAGAGTTAAAATGCTGAAAGAGTCAAGAAAGAATGTGAGAATAAAAATGAAGTGCTTAAGGAAAGATTGAAATCACTCTGACCAAATACTTCCTACCCTTGACCAAAAGCCTTCATCATGTTTCCACAAAAGCCCTGTACGATCTCGAGTCGAATGAAGCCTATATTAGTGGTGATTTACATAAAGGGAAAGCCTATGGTACTTTGAGCCGGACTTAAGACTTTTTCCTTGATGAGAGATGAGCGATTTCCCATATTCTCGTTCTGAGCGTTACTATTCTAAAGGTGAGGTGCTTAGGGAAAGTCACGGAGTTTGAGTCTGGGATCCACATTGACCAAGGTGGTAGTTAGAGTTTCATGGATGAGTTGGATCAACCGTTGAAGCTCTTGTATCACACTTGAAACTATGATTTTAAAAGGTTCAAACATTGTCAATGATGCATTTGCATTAACGGCTATGGTTAGTCCCAATTGATGCTAGTTGAGGTTACCTTAGGACAACCGGATCTTCTTGAAATTTATCATAGGGGTGGGGCTTATTTTGTTTGCTTGAGGACAAACAAGAGTTTAAGTTTGGGGGAGTTGATAACTTGGATTTTCACCTCGTTTTCCGCCCTTCTATGCCTAAGTTTTGGTTATAATTATACACAAAGTAGCCCCGAAAGCTTATATGTTGTGCTTGTTGCAGTATTGAACCAAAAATGATGACATTCAGTCAAACATATGCTCAAAACACGAGTGAATCCGGCACAAGTAAGGACAACAAAATTTACCAAGTCAAGGGCCACCGCGGCCGTGGTCCATTCTTCGCGGACCGCGGTGGAAAACTTCAAAAGGCCAACAGTCAAAGCTAAAGTCCACCACGGCCGCGGTCCAATCTTTGCGGTCCATTCTTCACGGTCGAGCACTTTCAGAAGACCAGTTGCCTAGCTTTCAGTTGTCCACCGCAGACCGCGGTTGATTTTATGCGGTCCGCGATAGCCCCACAGGGGCATTTCTGTCAAGATTTTTGGCTGACTATAAATAGCTTATTTTGTAATTTTTAGGGGATTTTTTTGGACATCAGAAAAGAGTAGAGCTCGTGAATAGTGTCCCTTTTATGGTTTTTGCTATTTTCTTGGGTTTTTAACATTGAATCATTGTGGTTTATGTTTTAAATCATTAATATGGGTTCTACTTCATCTCTTTCGTTGAATTTATCTTTGATTATGAGCAGCTAGACCCATTAGCTAGGGTTGTGGCTCAACCATAGTGTGGGTATTTAATGTGTTTCTAAGATTAGGGCTTGGATTTTTATGGGTGATTGTTATTTGGGCTAATTTAGGTTTCTTATTGCTAAAATTAGTGGTTGCAAACACTAATTGATCTTTCCATGACTTGGGTTCTTCTTGAGAAAGAGGATTTGAGTCTAGAAAATTAGTCCAACAAGAAATTGGGACATAATCAAGAGATTGGTAGCTCCAATCAATTGGGTTGAATCCAGAAATGGTAAAACCCTACTTGAGTCCTAATTAACGGGTTAAATCTCGAGAGAGTAATACCCTACTAGAACCTCAATTGCTTTCATACTTGACACCCAATTGGCCTCGAGAGAGGTAATTAGGGCAAAACCACTCAAACTACCGAGAGGTATAGAGTGGGTAATTTCGTGCATTGGTTATAGCATTATCCCTAATCAACATCCTTGCCTTAGGAAAGTGAAATCCGTTATGTGCTCACCTAGGTAGAAGTCAGAACCCTAGTGCCTTTATCATTATAAGAAAACAACATCAAAACAAATTAGTTAATCAATTTGCATTCAACAATATATTAATACTTAGTATAGTTCAAAACTCCTTATCATGAGAAGTGCAATTAGAAACACCCGACACTCCTAGTTCACATAGACACTCACTCCCACGATTAACTCCCTGTGGATTCGATCCCGACCTTTTGGGTAAAAGCTGCACGACCCTTGCCTTCCTACTCTAATAGTAGTGAGGGTGAGAGCCGATCACCCTTCACCCAAAATTGACCCGAAACCACCCCGAAACACACCTGAGACCCCCGGGACCCCATCCAATCACACGACTCAGTACCATAACATCCCACGAACTTGCTCGAGGCTTTAAATCACATTAAACAATGCCAAAATCACGAATCACGCTAAAATTCAATTTTATGAACTTTGAAATTTCCAACTTCCACATCCTATGTCGAAACCTATCAAATCACGTCCGATTGACCCCAAATTTTGCACGCAAGTCATATTCAACATTACAGTCCTACTCAAACTTCCGGAATTGTATTCCGACCCCGATATCAAAATTTCCACTTCCGGTCGGATTTCTCAAAAACCTTCAAATTCTAACTTTAGCCAAATAGCTTCAAAATACCCTACGAACATCCGAATTCACTTCTGGTCGCGCTCCCTACTCCAGAATCACCATACGAAGCTATTCCCAAACTCGGAATCCCAAACGGACATCGATGTCATTGAAATGAGCTTCAAGCCAAACTTAGGAAATTCCTTCAAAAATGCTGACTCCCACAATATACGCTGAAATGCTCCCAGGTTATGCAAAACTCGGTTCGGATATACGCCCAAGTCAAAAATCATTATACGAACTTGCTAGAACCTTCAGATCCCAATTCCGAGGCCGTTTACTCTAAATTCCAGTCATAGTCAATTCCTTCAACTTAAGGCTTCCGAAATGAGAATTTTCTTTCCAATTTGACTCCGAACTTTCCGAAATTCAACTCCGACCATACACACAAGTCAATATACCTGAAATGGAGTTATTCATGACTTCTAACCGTTGAACGACACGCTAGAGCTCAATAAGACCAGTCGGGTCGTTACATTTACTTTAAGCAAGTAATAAGACATTTCTAATGATCAAATTTATTTCTTTATGTACATTTTTCTCTCTCTGGGTTGCTATTTGCTGGTTTTGGACAAAACTTTTGTCAACAAATATTTTCAGTTTTACACACTTTTGAGTACTTTAATTAAGAATATTACAGTTTATGACTCCATGCACTAGTTAGTATTCAAACCGAATGAGTCAAAGTTACCGAATCGAATAAACCGAAGTTACCGAATTGAATAAACCGACCGAAAGGAGGAAATTGAATCATACCGAATTTAATTAGGTACGGTATTCGTATAGCTTTTTAAGAAATCGAATACCGAAAATACCGAATCGAAATGTCTAAATACCGTACGGTATCAACCGACGAACACCCCTAGTAGGCACCCTACTTTTGGAAAGTGTTTGTACATAATTTGGTTAAAATTTGAAAAATAAATTTTTGAATATGTGATAAAAATAACTTTTGAAAGTTGAAATTATGTTTGGACATGCATTTTGAAAAACTTGAAGTTTTATGAATAGAAAATTTTAAAACTGCTCTATAGCTATTTTTAGGATTTGAAAGAAATGATTAAGTCTATAAAGAAACAAATATTTAAAAATAAAATTTGAAAAAGAAAAACTCCCAAATTTTATGCCCAAGCGGGAGGTCTAATGACCTTAATGAAATAGTTTATAGCTTGTTTAGATGGTCGTTACCTATTGTATCATATCGTATTGTTACTTTGAATATAATATTTGTTTTGGCTGTTACTTAAATTTTATTGCATCGTATCGTTAAATCCGTCGTTACGTAACGACGAAATGTGCCACTTTATGTAACGACCGATTTGGTGTGGTTCCATCGTTATCTTGTCTCTTTTTCTCATCTCACCCTTCACTATTATTAAATTATTTTATTTTATCATTTACCCTACCTTTCTACATGATAAATTTATCCCATATCATATTTTTTCTTTATAATATTATAAATTTATTCTTCATATTGCCGGTGCATGATATCATGAAACAACGGCAAACGATACAATCTATCCAAGTATTGCATTTATCAAACGATACAGTACAATACAATACAATACGATACGATACATTATGAAATAATGTGTAACAACCATCCAAACAAGTTGTTAGTCATTACTTGTTTGATTATACACAGAGGATGTTTTTCATTAAAAAGGGAGCAATAATTTTAAAAAAAATTATAATATCATTTTCATTTTAAAAACTTAATTTTAATTTCATACTATTATTTATACTGACTACACTTAGACAATAGACTTTATTGTTAATCTTAACCACACAAAATTAATCAAACACTCTCCAGTTTGACTATTATAATTTTAGTGCCTATTTTGTTTCTAGCCAGTTTTTATACCGGCTAGACAGTGAAATCATCATGCTATTTAAGTAAAGATCCCATAAAAAAATGGCATTTCATTAACTTTTACTTTTCATCCTTTCATTAATGTAATTTTGGGCAGATCAACTAAAGTGGTAAAACATTCATTACTGAAATGTACTATATATAGTCATAGCTCAAATCCGAGAAATTTGTACATGTGTAATGTACGATTGGATCGGTCATTTTGAGAATTTATATTTCACTCAATAGTTTGAGAGCACGAGTAGCTCCGTATGATGTATTAGGACTTGTGTGCAAAATGTGAGTTAATTCCGAGTTGATTTGATATGTTTCGACGTGTGTTTTTGGAAGTCGAAGGCTCGAACGTTCATTTAGTTTGATTTGAGGCGCGTTTCGTCGTTTAAATATTGTTATACATGATTTGAGGCCTTGAGTTGGTCCGTGTTATGTTATGGGACTTGATAGTACATTCGTGCGGGGTCTCGAGGGGCTCGGGTGAGTTTCAGATAAGTTTGGGTTGCGTTGCACTCGTTTTTCTTATCTTTTGACGTCATTTCTTCAATCATAAATGGTACCACATTAAGCAAATAAGCTCTAATTTCTGTTTTTATTGAAACATTAGATCTGTATCGTAATTACGGAGCAATAGCAAAAAAAATCGTCGAATTTGGACATCGTATAAGGAATTTATGGTCATTTTACTAAAAAAGAATTGGGTTGCCGGATTTTTTTAAAGATTATTTATGAAATTGCCACTGAATTCGTATTTAAAATTTTTGCACTATTTTTAAATATTGAAACAAATGTATCTCATTCCTTATAAGGTCAAATAGAGTGATTCAAAAGCCTAACTTGACAAAAATTTCACAAAGAATCCATTGGAGGCATAAAAAGCGAGCTTCGGGATCGTTCGACATGAGAAACGAGGCAAAATAGCTGGCAGAAAAATATATAAAACAAGGGTTTGTTCATTCAATCATATTTTGAGTTGGGTGCTCGAATTTGGGCGATTTTGGAGGCGATTTTCACCATATGGATTGGGGTAAATGTTCTCTATTCGGTTTTTGTTATATTTCATGAATCCATCTTCGTTTTTGGGATTTGATTGATGATTTTAAAGTGAAATTTGGGGGGTTTTGCCTAAAGTTTTATAAAGTGAATTTTTAAGTTTTGAACATCGATTCGGAGTCATATTTAAGTTAAATTAGTATGGTTGGACTCATAATTGAATGGGTTGTCGTATTTAGTGAGGTACGGGCTCAAGTTGGGCAATTTGGATGATTTTGGGCTTTTGATTAAAGATTCAACCTTTTTCAATTGGGATGTTTTCGGTTAGTTTCGATCCGTTTGGAGGTCGGAACACGCGAGATGGAATCCTTGGAGCATCGCCTGGCCTGTTCGACATTGGTATTGGCTCGTTCGAGGTAAGTAACTCTTCTAAGCTTAGTGTTGAGGGTATGAAATCTCGAACTACGTGTTATGTAATTGATTTTGAGGTGATGCACATGCTAGGTGACGGGTGTTTGGGCACGCACCCTGTTGGGACTCTGTTGTTTCCATGGCCCTGTATAGTGGCCTTATTTTGTGGATATTTGTGTTTTCACCATGTGGTAAAGTAATTGAGCTGCCAATCATGCTAAATATCATGTTTAGGCTTCATGTTTATATTGTTTGTACCCATAATGGTTAATCCTGGCTGTCATCTCACTGAATTTCATTGAAATTTTTGTACTCAATCATATTCATGCATTCATATCATATCTCAGTCTCAGTTGTTGTTATTGATACATCATATCATTGTTGTCGGGATAGATTCATGAAATTGTGTGCCCGTGAGTGAGACTGGAGAGATTGATGACTGGGTGAGGACGAGGGCCTGAGTGAGAGTGACAGTTTTGGACCGGCTACACGACGCAACATATTATATATATATATATATATATATATATATGGATCAGGGTGCACGCCACAGCGAGATTTTGGATCGGGCTGCACCCTCCAGCGATACAGCGCTTGCGCTGTAGGAGCCCTTCCGGAGTATGTACACCCCCATAGAGCGCAATCGATTATTATTTGGATCGGGTTGCACGTCGCAACGGATATTATATGGATNATATATATATATATATATATATATATATATGGACCGGGTTGCACGCCGCAACGGGTATTATATAGTGTTGAGTGATTTAGTGTGATGGGTATTGAGCTTAGTATGAGAGGATGCGAGGCAATGAGGTTGAATACTCTGAGAGTGTGAGTACATGTTTCATCTCTGAAATACATGGCATTTACATGCATACATGATATACATGCATAGAGATACATATTTTCTCATGCTAGATAGTATCACGCCATTCATTACTTATTATACACATTGATATGTGGGTATAAAGAGACACTTTATACTTGTTATTTGGAAAGAAAATGAGACACTTTATTTATTGTGGAAAGGATATTTGGAAAAATTACAGTTTTCAAATTTACTCGTACTTTTGACATTTTCGGTAAGAGATTTGGGATTTTCTTTCCCTGAAATATTTGAAAAGCATGATCATTTTCTGGAACTGTGAACGAGTTGAGTATTTTATTTTTGAGATATCTATTTTTTACTTATATTATGTTGTTATGATCTATTGTAAAAATATTGGCATTGGACCCGATCCTGTGTTAGTTCGTCATTACTTTCAACCTAAGGTTAGGTCTGTTACTTACTCAGTACATGGGGTCGATTGTACTGATACTACACTTCTGCACATTACGTGCAGTGTCGGTTGTTGTTGTTGCTATGCACGATAGTTGCGGGACTTGAAGATGTACTGGCGTCCCTATTGTAGCTGTCTCCTTTGTTCGGGGTAGCATTAGCTTATAAAACTCAAACAGACTGTGTATTTGTTTCATTGTTGCTTTGTAAACTCCATTCGTAGAAGCTCATGATTTGTACTACAAGTCCTTGGGATGTATATAGAATTCAGTAAATTTATTTTGTTTAATTGAATTATTAAGATTATTGAAGTTGGATAGTTATTAGTTGGCTTACCTAGCGGGTTGGGTTAGGTTCCATCACGACTAGCGAGTTTCAGGTCGTGACATGTAATCACTGTTGATACCCAATTTTTCTCCAAAATTATTTTTAAACTTGCATATATACCTTCAAAATCACTTTTTATAATAATTGGTATATTTCCATAATTTTTTCATATTTTTGCCAATTTATTTTCCCATTTATTTCGTATTTTATATTCGATAATTATTCATAAATTATACTATAAATAAATTCAAAATGTTTCCCAACTCAATATCTTGTTTTAATCCTACTTTGCCCTATTAGGATTTAATTATTTCACAAATCAGCCAATATTAGCACTATTTAGCTAATTTCAACAATTTCGCAATAATAGCACAAATATACGTTTATACCTCTTAAAAAAGCAACAACTAATCATTTCAATATTTTTATAGTAGTTAATCATCCTAATTTCATTTATTTGGTTTTTGTCACGACCCCAAATTCCCCTCCGCAGGGTTTCGTGACGGCACCTGGTCTATACAAGCCTAAGATGTGCGGAAATCAAAATGTAAAAAGAAAACAACAACACAAAATAGAGGATGAAGCAAAAGCAATACTATTATACTGTGGTGCTCGGCATTTACAGCTTTACTCTGCCCATAACCCGGAATATCAACAACGTCACAAGCTGTACACTATAGCTCTATACAACGAAACTGGAAAGTATTTATGTCTAAGTACTGTGACTATACTAGAATAAGGAAGGGGGCTCGAAGGTTCTGCGGACGCGGCAGAAATACCTCACGATCTCCAAAAGCTGTTGCAGCTCCTAACCTCGGTACTGCGTACTGGTACCTGGATCTGCACATGGGAAAAACATGCGCAGAAGGGCGTGAGTACTCCACATTCGGTACTCAGTAAGTGTCAAGCCTAACCCCAATCAAGTAGAGGCTATACTGAGTTTATAATAGTCAGATATAATTTAACAGTTGAAATAATCTACAATAATTTATGGAAATTTTAATGTAAAAATGAGAAGATAATGATGTAAATAGCTCTCAGCTCAGCACAACATATAACGCAATAAATACTCGTGCAATGCAATACAGGGGAAGATCTCAGGTCTCGGCCTGTAGTCCCAATGTAAATATGCAATGCAATGCAGTAAAGGGGAAAGATCGGCCCGCAGTCCCACTATAAATATGCTATGAAATACAGGGGAAAGATCACAGGTCTCAGCCCGCAGTCCCACTGTAAATATGTTATGAAATACAGGGGAAAGATCACAGGTCTCAGCCCGCATTCCCACTGTAAATATGTTATGAAATACATGGAAAATATCACAGGTCTCAGCCCGTAGTCCCACTGTAAATATGCAACGAAAGATGCATACCAAATGTAGCGTAATTCTAATGTTTAGGAAAAATCGTTAGCAAAATAGAGTAAAATACTTCAACGATGTTCAAATAGTAGTAATGAGTGGAAAATCAAGTAAGATCAGTTGATAAGTTTAAATCTTACGTTGCTACTCAGTCTAAATCTGTAATAGTAATATATGAAGTGAAAATAAGATATACCATAGCAAGAACGATGGAAATTCGGTATAAATAACCCATGCACGCACCTGTCACCTCACGTACACGGGGTTTTTATAGTAAAATTGGTTAAAATGCCTATGGGAGATTCCCCAACACAGAGTTAGGCAAGCCACTTACCTCGACTATGCAAATCAACCGATAATCACGCTCTTGCCACGAGTATCCAACTCCGGGTGGCCCAAATCTATTCAATTCGATTGCAAAATGTAAATATCATTTCAAGAATTCAAACTAACTAATTAATTCGGAACTAATATGCAAAATTAGAAGAATTGACCAAAACGCCCCTCGGGCCCACGCCTCAGAATCGGATAAAATTCACATTTTCGGAATCCTTATTCGCTCACGAGTCTAACCATATGAAAATCTCTCGAATCGGAGGTCAAATACCCAGTCAAAAACCCAAAGTTGGTCAAGGAATTTTCTCCTCTTTTTCCCAAATTTCTACTCAATAATTTCTAAGGGTGGAATTTAAGATTTGAATCATGAAAATTAACCTCTGATGGATAGAAATCACTAACCTCGAACACCCAAGTGAAAATTTCCTCAGAAATCGCCTCTCCCGAGCTCCCACAATTAAAAAAGAATGGTGAAGTAAGCCTTAAACCCTCGAATTGGGTTTTAACATTCTGCCCAGTCAATTCTTCTATGCGATCGCGGAACTTAAGTTGCGATAGCGGAGAGCAATAAGCACACACCCTCGAATTTGACTTATGCGATCGCAACAGGAGGTCTGCGATCGCAGACCTTCTGGCACCAAACCTATGCGATCGCGTCCTAGTACCTGCGATCGCGGAGAACAACCGCCAGACCTCCCCCAGGACATGCAACTCAATGCGATCGCGGACCCACGCATGCGATCGCGGAAGCCAACATTTCCCAACACTGCGATCGCGGTCACACTTCTGCGATCGCGTAGAACATCACCTGGCTCTCTCAATCCCACACTATGCGATCGCAGGCTCATTCATGCGATCATAGTGAACACTCGACTGCTATAGAAAAACTAGCAAAACAGTTGAAGACTTAGACCAAAATATACCCATTGAACACCCGAAACACACTCGAGGCCCCCGGGACCTCAACCAAAACCACCAGCTTACCCAAATACCCAATACGAACTTGGTCAAGCCTTAAAACACGTCCCATAACATCAAAATACTCAAATATGCATAGATTCAAGCCTAAGAGCTTAGCAATTTTCAAGAATTCACATCCAACGCCGAACCACGTCTAAACTCGTCCGAATGACCTCAAATTTTGTACATAGGTCATAAATGACATTTCGAAACTGCTGTCGCTTTTTGAATTCCATTCCGAGTCCGATATCGAAATCTCGCCTATCAGCCGAAATTGCCGAAATTCTAACTTTCGCCAATTCAAGCCTAAATCTACATCTGACCTCGAAAACACAATCCGAACATGATCCCAACCCCGAAATCACTCAACAGAGCTAAAAAAGTTGACGAAATTCCATTCCGTATCCGTCGTCACACAACTCTAGCTACGGTCCAATTTCTACAGCTAAAATTCACCTTAAAGGGCTATATGACCAAATTCGCTCAAATTTTCATCACTCAACGCTCCGACGCGTTCTATTAACATAATAAGACACGGGGGAAGCATTTATTAGGGGATCAGGGCGCTAACTCTCAAAACGACCTACCAGGTCGTTACATTCTCCCCCTCTTAAGAAAACCGTTCGTCCTCGAACGAGTATAGAAACATACCTGAAGCTGTGAATAGGTGAGGGTACTGACTCCACATGTCTTGCTCGGTCTCCCAAGTCGCCTCCTCGATCGGGTGACCCATCCACTGTACCTTGTCTAACATAATATCCTTCGACCTAAGCTTTCTGACCTGCCTGTCCAAAATGGCCACATGCTCCTCAACATAGGATAAATCCTTGTCCAACTGGACTGAGCTGAAATCCAAAACATGCGTCGGATCACCGTGATACTTCCGGAGCATGGAAACGTGGAATACCGGATGAACACATGCTAAATTAGGAGGCAAGGCCAACTAATAAGCAACCTCCCCAACCGGTCGTAACACCTCAAAAGGGCCAATGAACCTCG
Source organism: Nicotiana undulata (assembly GCA_005239495.1). Taxonomy (NCBI): domain Eukaryota; kingdom Viridiplantae; phylum Streptophyta; class Magnoliopsida; order Solanales; family Solanaceae; genus Nicotiana; species Nicotiana undulata. Next base: position 88,681 of record ML271613.1, on the reverse strand, counting down.
GACTCAGCTTACCCTTCTTCCCAAATCTCATGACGCCCTTCATGGGCAATACCCGAAGCAACACCCGATCACCAGCCATGAATGATAAATCACGAACTCTCCGGTATGCATAACTCTTCTGCCTGGACTGAGCTGTGTGTAGTCTATCCTGAATCACCTTCACCTTGTTCAAGGCATCCCGTTCCAAATCTATACCCAACAATCGGGCCTCGCCCGACTCAAACCATCCCATTGGAGACCGACACCGCCTGCCATATAAAGCCTCAAATGGCGCCATCTGAATGTTGGACTGGTAGCTGTTATTATAAGCAAACTCTGCAAGAGGCAAGTACTGATCCCATGATCCTCCAAAATCCATCACACAAGCACGGAGCATATCCTCCAGAATCTGAATCGTGCGCTCGGACTATCCGTCCGTCTGAGGATCAAATGTTGTACTGAAGTCAATTTGGGTACCCAACTCACTATGCAAGGCTCTCCAGAAATGTGAGGTGAACTGAGGACCTCGGTCTGAAATAATAGATACCGGCACACCGTGCAACCGGACTATCTCCCGCAATGTAGATTTGAGCCAATCTCTCAAAAGAATAGGTAGTCAACACCGGAATGAAGTGGGCTGACTTGGTCAACCGGTCCACAATCACCAAAATAGCATCATACTTCCTCAAAGTACGAGAAAGTCCAACCACAAAATCCATAGTGATCCGCTCCCACTTCCACTCTGGAAGCCTCATCTGCTGAAGTAATCCTCCCGGTCTATGATGCTCACACTTGACCTGCTGACAATTGAGACATCTGGCTACGAACTCCACTATATCCTTTTTCATCCTCCACCACCAATAGTGTTGGCTCAGATCCTGGTACATATTCACGGTACCGGGATGAATGGAGTACCGCGAGCTATGGGCTTCCTCAAGAATCAAATCTCGAAGTCCATCTACATCAGGAACACAAATACGGTCCTGCAGTCTCAACACACCATCATAATCTATGGTCATATCCCTTACACCATCCCGCTGAACTCTATCCCGAAGAGCTCGAAGGTCGGGATCATCATACTGGCGCTCCCGAATGCGGTCATAAAGAGAAGATCGAGCAACAACACACGTAAATACCCGGTGACGCTCAGAAAGGTCCAACCTCACGAACTGATTGGCTAAGGACTGGACATCCAAGGCTAAGGGCCTCTCAGCTGCACGAAGATATGCCAAGCTACCCAAACTCTCCGCCCGGCGACTCAGATCCTCGGCCACCACATTGGCCCGCCCCGGGTGGTATAAGATGGTGATGTCATAATCCTTGAGTAGCTCCAACCACCTCCTCTGACGTAAATTGAGATCCTTCTGTCTGAATATGTGCTGCAAACTCCGGTGATCCGTATATATCTCACAAGGAACACCGTATATATAATGACGCCATATCTTCAGGGCGTGAACAATCGCTGCCAACTCAAGATCATGAACATGGTAATTTTTCTCATGTACCTTCAACTGCCTGGACGCGTAGGCAATCACCCTACCGTCCTGCATCAACACCGCTCCCAAGCCAATCCTCGAAGCATCATAATAAACGGTATAGGATCCCGAACCGGTAGGTAATACTAACACTGGAGCTGTAGTCAGGGTTGTCTTGAGCTACTAAAAGCTCTCCTCACACTCCTCAGTCCAAATAAAAGGTGCACCCTTCTGGGTCAATCTAGTCATGGGTGCTGAAATGGATGAAAATCCCTCTACAAAACGGCGATAATATCCGGCCAAACTGAGGAAACTGCGAATCTCAGTAGCTAAAGACGTTCTAGGACAACTCTGCACTGCCTCCACCTTCTTCGGATCTACCTTGATCCCATCCGAAGATACCACATGGCCTAAGAATGCCACATAATCAAGCCAAAATTCACACTTAGAAAATTTAGCATATAAATTCTTCTCTCTCAAGGTCTGAAGCACTGTCCTCAAGTGCTGCTCATGGTCTTCCTGTGATTGAGAATATACCAGAATGTCGTCAATGAATACGATGATGAAAGTATCAAGATAAGGCCGAAATACGCTGTGCATCAAGTGCATTAAAGCTGCTGGGGCATTGGTCAGCCCAAAAGACATAACAAGGAACTCATAATGACCATATCTAGTCCAGAAAGCAGTCTTCGGGATGTCTGACTCCCGAATCTTCAACTGATGGTAGCCCGAACGAAGATCAATCTTGGAGAATACCCTGGTACCCTGTAACTGGTCAAACAAATCATCAATACGAGGCAATGGGTACCTGTTCTTCACTGTCACCTTATTCAACTGTCTGTAATCAATGCACATCCGCATCGTCCAATCATTCGTTTTCACAAATAGCACCGGAGCACCCCAAGGTGATACACTGGGTCTGATGAACCCCTTATCAAGCAATTCCTGTAACTGTTCCTTCCACTCCTTCAACTCATGAGAAGCCATGCGATATGGAGGAATGGAAATAGGCTGAGTGTCTGGAAACAAGTCAATGCTGAAATCAATGTCTTTGTCGGGTGGCATACCCGGAAGATCAACTGGAAAAACATCGGGATAGTCCCTCACAACTGGGACTGAATCAACTGTAGGGGTCTCGGCACTAACATCTCTCACGTAGGCCAAATACGCATCACACCCCTTTGCAACCATCCGCTGAGCCTTAAGAAAAGAAATGACTCGATGAGGAGTATACTCTAGTGAACCCCTCCACTCTAACCTCAGTAATCCTGGCATAGCCAGTGTCATGGTCTTGGCGTGACAATCAAGAATATCATAGTGAGGAGATAACCAGTCCATACCCAATATGACATCGAAGTCTACCATGCTAAGTAATAATAAATCAGCTCTGGTCTCAAGACCACTGATAGAAATCAAACACGACTGATATACGCGGTTCACAACAAGAGAATCTCCCACATGAGTAGAAACATATACGGGGGAACTCAAAGAATCCCGAGATATCCCCAAATATGAAGCAAAGTAAGAAGACACGTATGAATATGTGGAACCTGGATCAAATAATACCGATGCATCCCTATGACAAACGGGAACAATACCTGTGATAACCGAGTCTGAAGAAATGGCCTCGGATCGGGTTGGAAGGGCATAGTATCTGGTCGGACCTCCCCCTCTAGGACGACCTCGCCCTCCCCGACCTCCACCTCGAGATGCCTGAGATGGTGGGGTAGCAGCTGGGGCTGAATAAATAGCTGGAGGACCTGGGGGGAGACGTGGAACCTGGTAAGTCTCCGGTGGTGCTCCCCTCCTAGCGCTGGGGCAATCCCTGATTTGGTGACGAGGGTCACCACACCCAAAACAACCACTCTGAGGGTGTGGCTACTGCCGCTAACTCTGAATTGGCCTGCTCGAGCAGGAGACACCTGAAATACTAGTGGTGCATAATAAGGCTCTCGAGCTCTAGGAGGAGCTGGAATACCACTAGCTGCTGGAAGCGCTGAATGAACAGGGCGACTCACAAAGCCCCTACCATAGCGTGTTGCTGGTGCACGAGCTCCTGTAAAGTGACCAGTCTCTCGAGACCTCTTGGCCTCTCTCTCCTCTCTGTCCTGAGCTAGCATACTCTCAATCCTCCGGGCAATACTCACTACCTGCTGGTAAGAAATGTCTGTCTCCAGCTCTCTGGCCATGCTAGTATGAATGCTGGGATGGAGCCCCTCAATAAAATGGCGAACTCTCTCTCTGACAGTAGAAACCAAAGCTGATGCATGTCATGCCAAGTCACTAAACCGGACTGCATACTCTGACACGGTCATAGTACCCTGGCGTAGATGCTCAAACTCCGCACGCCAAGCATCCCTGAGACTCTGAGGGACAAACTCAAGCAAAAACATCTCTGAAAACTAAGCCCAAGTAAGTGAGGCTGCCTCGTCCGGACTGCTAAGCTCAAATGCACACCACCACTGATAGGCTGCTCCTCTCAACTGAAAAGTAGTGAAAGAGACCCCACTCGTCTCTACAATACCCATGGTACGAAGGATGCGATGACACTCCTCCAGAAAACCCAGAGCGTCATCTGAAGCTGATCCGCTGAAATCAGGTGGGTGGTACTTCTTGTACCTCTCAAGACGGAGCTGCTTAGACTCAGATACAACCGCTTTGGCCTCAGGCTGAACTGGAGTTGTAGGAGGCATGGGGATATACTTTGGAACATGCCTCATATGAACCCTCTGCTTAGAAGTACGGGCCATGGGAGTTTGGGTCCCTCCCCTGGCCTGGGATGTAGCTGGGGCTATCGGAAATAGTCCTGCCTGAGACAGAGTACTGAAAGCACTCATGAACTGGGCCAAGGTCTCCTGGGGGGCTGGAGAAATAAGAGGAATCTCTGGTGGCCCTCCAACTGTGGCTGGTGGGGGATCTTCTGCCTCCGCTCTAGCCGGTGCTCTGGCTGCACCGCGTGCTCGTCCTCTGCCTCAAACCCTGCCTCTGGTAACTCTAGCTGGGGGCTCGGGTGTCTGGCCATCAATACGTCCGGTACGAGTACGAACCATCTGTAAGCAAGAATAGAATAAAGGTTAAGAGTTTTGATGGCAGTAATTAGCACGATAAGGGATTCCAAGAAGTATGATTATTCTTAACAGTTACATAGCCTCTCGAAGATAGATAAAGACGTCTCCGCACCGATCCGCGAGACTCTAATAAACCGGCTTGTGACATTGTGACTCTTATGAACCTAGACGCTCTGATACCAACGTGTCACGACCCCAAATTCCCCTCCATAGGGTTTCGTGATGGCACCTAGTCTATACGACTAGGTAAGCCTAAGATGTGCGGAAATAAAAATGTAAAAGGAAAACAACAACACAAAATAGAGGATGAAGCAAAAGCAATACTATTATACAGCGAAGGAATCCTGTATAGGAGGACTCCTGATTTGGGGTTATTAAGGTGCGTCGACGCCAAAGAAGCATCAAAATTATTAGTGGAAATTCATGCTGGGACCTGCGGCCCACATATGAACGGTTTTGTTCTAGCAAAGAAGATACTTCGAGCTGGTTACTTCTGGATGACCATGGAAACGAACTGCATCCAGTACGTCCGGAAATGCTACCGCTGTCAGATACATGGGGATATGATAAAGGTACCTCCGAGTGAGCTTAATGCAACAAGTTCACCATGGACGTTTTGCCGCCTGGGGCATGGACGTCATTGGACCAATCGAGCCTGCCGCTTCCAACATATACAGGTTTATTCTAGTTGCTACTGATTACATTACTAAATGGGTCGAAGCAGCCTCCTACAAAGCAGTTACCAAGAAAGTCATGGTCGACTTTGTCCGCGACTGTATTGTCTGTCGGTTCGGAGTTCCAAAGTCAATCATCACCGACAATGGTTCTAATGTCAATAGTGACTTGATGAAAGCCATGTGTGAAACATTCAAACTCAAACACAAGAATTCCACAGCATACAGACCTCAGATGAATGGAGCCGTTCAGGCTGCTAACAAGAATATCAAGAAAATACTAAGGAAGATGATAGAAAGGCACATGCAGTGGCATGAAAAGTTATCATTCGCCTTATTGGGATATCGCACCACGGTACGCACATCGACCGGGGCAACTCCTTACATGTTGGTTTATGGTACAGAAGTCGTTATCCCCGCTGAAGTCGAAATTCCATCTCTGAGAATTATACAAGAAGCTGAACTCAGCGCCGCAGAATGGGTAAGAAGCCGTTATGAACAACTGGCCCTCATAGACGGAAAGAGAATGAATGCAGTATGTCATGGTCAACTATATCAGAACAGAATGACCAGAGCCTTCAACAAGAAAGTCAAGACGAGATGATTCATACCGGGGCAGCTGGTGTTAAAGAAAATCTTTCCACATCAAGACGAAGCCAAAGGGATTCTCTCCAAACTAGCAAGGCCCGTACATGGTTCACCGAGTGCTGATAGGAGGAGCACTTATACTTGCAGAAATGGATGGAGAAGTTTGGCCAAAACCAATAAATTCAGATGCAGTCAAGCGCTACTATGTGTAATTCTTTATGCTTTTATCAATGTTGTAAATTGAACTACGCTTGACCTGATTCCCGTTTAAGAGGGGATATGTAGGCAGCCCTATGGGTTCAGTCACATTTTAATAAAAATATCATTCCCCCCATGAATGGAAACTAGGACAGAATTTTGAGGAGGACCCTCAAAATTCTGAAGCAAGTTCAGCCGGTTGCCGCATGAGAAACAGCCAAAAATATTCACCCATCAAACTGGGGCAGACTTTTTAGGAGGACCCCCAAAATTCCGTGGCAGGTGAGCTTGAAATGTCTCGAACCGCGTCATGGTCGTCGATTCATCTAAAGAAAAACTATTTTAGATTATATGCTTATATTATATCTTTACAAAATCATGCATACGTATTTTTGGAACATCTTGTCTAGCAAACGCTACCCCTGTAATACAAAGAATATCACTGTGATCAAGCAGACGAGTCATGTAAAGCTGGCAGGAATACTAACTAACCTTTCCCCTTACAGAACTCACAATTTTTCTTTGGATACAGACACAAAGCTTAAGAAAAGGCCCCAAAACATATTATCCTCCTAAAAGATGTATATTTCTCAAAGACACGCTTCTCAAACTCGTCGCATACGCCGACATTTGTTATCATCACAAACTACACTTTGTTCACAACAATCACATTGCCACAATTTATCATCAGCTAAGAACTCTAACTGTCATTTTATTTCCCGCACTGCATAAGGCTACTATTCTGCCTGTTGAGACTAAGCACTGTCTCCATCTGCATTTTCCTGCATAAGGCTACCATTCTGCCTTTCGAGACTAAGCATTGTCTCCACCTGCATTTTATTTCCCGCACTGCATAAGGCTAACATTCTACCTTTCGAGACTAAGCACTGTCTCCATCTGCATTTTATTCACTGCATTGCATAAGGCTACTATTCTGCCTTTCGCGACTAAGCACTGTCTCCATCTACATTTTATTTCCCGCACTGCATAAAGCTACCATTCTGCCGTCCGAGGTTAAACGCTACCTCCATCTGCATTTATCTCCTGCATAAGGCTACCATTCTTCCTTCTAAGGTTAAACGCTACCTCCATCTGTATTTATCTCTTGCATAAGGCTACCATTCTGATTTCCGAGGTTAAACGCTACCTCCATCTGCATTTATCTCTTGCATAAGGCTACCATTCTACATTTTGAGGTTAAACTCTACCTCCATCTGCATTTTATTCCCTGCATTGCATAAGGCTACCATTCTTCCTTCCTAGGCTAAACGCTACCTCCATCTGCATTTATCTCTTGCATAAGGCTACAATTCTTCCTTCCGAGGTTAAACGCTACCTCCATCTGTATTTATCTCTTGCATAAGTCTACCATTCGGTTGTCGCGCCCCCCTTTTTCTATCGCACGGGTTAGGTACGGAGAGATCGGTTTAAGACATTATGGACAACTCATTTAAAGGAAAAGGAAGAATCGCCACCTAACGATTTAACAGTGCGTTAGGGCACCTAGAATTGATCAAGTTCCTCTTGGAATTTTAGCAGCTTCTTCTCTAGTGGAGACATACCCTCGTGCAAAACCTGAATACCCTGCCCATCAACGATCTCAACCTGTTCATTCCTGTTGTCTTTTCTAGTTCCGCTTGCATCTGCCATTTTAGTTTTACCCTTGATTTTTTCTTTGGGAGGACTGGGAGGAGGAGTAGGAGGAGGGCCCGTTGATCTGGTGCAATAAGATGTTGATGCCAGAGTGCACGAACCAACCTTTGGGGAAGGGGAATAACTAACAAAAAGGCAGTGAAGTTAGTGGAGATATAAAAAATATTGCTATAATTTAAACACGTAATGCGAAAATGTAAAACGCATCCTAAGTTGGGGAACCTCTTTATGCCCGAGGTAGGCCTAGCGACAAATTAATTTGGAGAACTTAAATACTAAATGCCTCATTCTATTGATGACAAAAATAGACAAATCCGACTTGACTCTAAGAATGCGAAAATATATAATGTCACTAATGGCCAGTAGCCTTATTACATAAAAAAAATGAAGTAAAGACATCCTATCTATTTGGTCTCAGAAGGACCTTCCCCAGCCTCGGCGCCTCTACTTGCTTTGATCAACATCCCCATCTCGCAGAGTCCCAGCATCAAATAGGTCTTGGCTAGAATTCCTCCTTCAGCTCCCTCGGTCTTTTGACAAGTTTTGATCGTCCTAAGGAATTTCTCTTCCAAGACAACGATGCCTCGTTCCAAGTGTGTTAACCTTTGGGTGGAGGTGATGGCCATATCTTTCCATTCCTCAATCAACGTTTTGTTAGATATGTGGATTTTGTGATGATCTTCTTCACAGTCACGGAGCCTTTTGCGCAACTGGTTGAACTTAGTTGTTGCCTCAGCCTTCTCATCTATGACCCTATGTCCTTAAGTGACTCGTGGCTCAAGATTTCCTCCCCAATTATCTTCCAACCATCCCAAATAGTAAGGAGAGCAACCAGCGTGATACCTGTCAGGTTCGATAGTATCCTTCTCCAAACGGATCCTGCAGTGCCACAATTGCTGATCTTGACACTTGTGAGGGCTATCATCATTTTGAAAGTCCGCCTTGCGATTTTTGAAAAGGAAAGCGAGGCAGAGCTTAGCCCGAAAGAAAGCGTAGATAAATATTGTCGCGAAAGGTAAGTGTTCCGAAAAAAAAATTAGATAGGAGTTGTGCGTAGTGAAGTAAAATGCGGATAGAGGTAGTGTAGAACCTCGAAAGGCAGAATGATAGCCTTATGCAAGGAGTAAAATAGAGTGGGAGACAGTGCTTAGTCTCGGAAGGGAGAATAGTAGCCTTATGCAGTGTGAAGAATGCAGAGAGACAGTCCTTAGTCTCGGAAGGCAGAAAGGTAGCCTTATACAAATGGAGGTAGAGCTTGACCTCATGCAGATGGAGACAGAGCCTAGTCTCGGAAGGCAGAATATTAGCCTTATGCAGTGCAAGAAATAAAATGCAGGGAGACAGTGCTTAGTCTCGGAAGGCAGAATATAAGCCTTATGCAGTGCAAGAATTAAAATGCAGGTAGACAATGCTTAGTCTTGGAAGGAAGAATATTAGCCTTATGCAGTGCAAGAAAAAAAATGCAGGGAGACAGTGCTTAGTCTCGGAAGGCAGAATATTAGCCTTATGCGGTGCAAGAAATAAAATACAGGGAGACAGTGCTTAGTCTCGGAAGGCAGAATATTAGCCTTATGCAGTGCAAGAAATAAAATGCAGGGAGACAATGCTTAGTCTCGGAAGGCAGAAAGGTAGCCTTATGCAAGTGGAGGTAGAGCTTAACCTCATGCAGATGGAGACAGAATTTACTCTTGGAAGGAAGAAAGGTAGCCTTATGCAGTGCAAGAAATAAAATGCTGGGAGACAGTGCTTAGTCTTGGAAGGCAGAATGATAGCCTTATGCAATGATGCGAGTGCGGGAAGATAAAACGATAGTAAGAGTTCTTAGCTGATGATAAATTATGGCGATATGACTTTTGCGAATACATAGCTGCTTGTGGTGGTAGTAAATGTTGGCAATGCGGGACGGGTTTGAGAATGTCTTGCGAAGATGAAAAGATACTTTGAGATTTTGCCGTCTTTATGCCTGCGTCCAAAGAAAAATCGTGAGTTTTGTAAAGGGGAAGGTTAGTTCGTATCTCTGCTGGCTCGGATCGGCCTATCTGCTTGATGATGATGACTTTGTTTGTACCGCAGGGGTAGCGTTGCTAAAACAAACTGCTTTTGAGAAAAATAAATAAGCATGGCTTTATAAAATATGGTATGACATATAGAAAGCATAGCTTTCTTTGGATGAACCGACGACCGTGACACGGTTCAAGACATTGCAACCTCCATTGCGGCGGAGATTTGAGAGTTCCTTCTCAACCTTTGCCCCAGTTTGATGGGTGAAGGCTTCTGGCTATTACTGGTGCGGTGCTCGGCTGAACTCATTTTGGAATTTTGAGGTCCCTCCTCAAAATTCTGCCCCAGTTTCCATTCGTGGAGAAAATGAAATTTTATTAGAATGTGACCGAACCCATAGGGCTGCCTACGTATCCCCTCTTAAACGGGAATCAGGTCATGCGTAGTTCATTTTCATGGAAAGTGATCTTATGGCTTTCCAGCACCTGTCCTACCATGTTGGCCATTTCCCCACTGGTGATATTGTCAGGCACGTATGCTTCACTCAGCACCCTTAGCAAAGCATTCCTGTGAGTTTCAGAGTTTTGTAACAGGGAGAGGATGGATATATGAGCTGGTGTCTTGTTCAATTGGTCGAGGACTGAATATTCCTTAGCTTGTATCTTTCTCCACTGATCATCAGAGCCTGTTTCAATGATGGGAGGATGATTGTTGGCCTGCTTGCTAGACTCAGCCAAATGCTCAGGGGTATAAACTCTGCCAGTTCTCATCATACCCTGTACAGCGATAGTTTCTTCAGACTTGCCTTTGCCTTTTGCTTCAGCGGTATAGTCCCATGGAATGGCGTCTGAAAAAAGGGTGTCGTTGTTGACATTGCCATAGGAATATATGAAGTTATTCTTATTCCTGCCGGAGTATATATTATAGATGGCCGGATTGCAACTTCGAGCGGCCGCGCAAACTCGACTTCGATCGGCCCTGGGGCTTTTCCTTTGGCAGGTGGTCTTGATTCAAACTCAAGTGGAATGGACATGTTTACCTCAACTTCCTCAGACGACTGCATATGGACCACGATTGGATTAAGAGTAATCGCAGGCTTCTTCGGATCACCCTTGGAAATTAGCCCAATCGATCCCTCAGGATCCCAATCATCTTCGACCTCAATAATGTGGACACCACCCTTATGGTCAAGCAGCGCATTATTGGGAACATTAGGAGCAGGGTTCTTAGCTACAATGATCTTGTTATCTATGAGGGTTTGTATCTTGTCTTTCAAGTAATGGCATTCCTCGATGGTGTGTCCTTTCATGCTGGAGTGGTAAGCACAAGTTTTGTTTGGATTGACCCACTGAGAAGGGTTATCAGGGATAACAGCGGGGATGGGTGTGACATAACCTGTGGCTTTAAGCTTTTCATATAATTGGTCAATGGGTTCAACTATGGAAGTATACTGTTTTGGTGGACGACGGTCGAAATTTGGGCGAGGTCTTGGGAAGTTTTGGCGAGCGGGAGATGATTGGTAGTGAGAAGGTTGGGAATTATAGGCATTATAGACGGGAGCTGGTTGGGAATATTTGGGCGAGGTAGGCTGATATGTGGGTGGTGGAGTTTGGTAGGCGGGTGAGGATGTCTGATATAGGGGTGCTTGGTAACTTGGAGTTGGTTGGTATATGAAGGAAGGTGCAGGGTATGCTTGATATTTGGGACGGGACTTGGCTTGATGTGCCACCATCACGGCTCCTACATCCTTCTTCCTGGACACACCACCGGATTGCAGAGCTTTATTGGTAGCCTGTAAAGCTTCAAAATTAGTAACCATATCGTTTTGGATGCCTTCCTCGATTCGCTCTCCCAGTTTGATGATATCAGAAAACTTGTGCCCCTCGACCATCATCAGTCGCTCATAGTACTGAGGATCCTGAGCTCGTAAGAATTTCTTCATTTGTTCCTCTTCCAAGGTCGGTCTGACCTTGGCGGGTTCTGACCTCCAACGCGTGGCATACTCGCGAAAGGTCTCGGTTGGTTTCTTCTTCAAGTTCTGGATGTAGAACACATCCGGTGCATTCTTCGTGTTTGACCTGAATCTATCCATGAAGTCTGTAGCGATATTCACCCAACTAGTCCATTTCTTTGGACCCTGATTGATGTACCAGGATAGTGCATCACCTTTCAAACTCCTAATGAAGAGCTTCATGCGGATCCTTTCATCTTTTCCCACGCCGACCAATTTGTCGCAGTAAGTCCTCAGATGGACTCTTGGGTCACCAGTACCATCGAATATCTCAAACTTAGGAGGTTTGTACCCCTCGGGCAGTTCGACATCGGGATGTATGCAAAGGTCCTCATAATTCAATCCTTCAACCCCTTTAACTCCTTCGACGCCCTGAACTCGGTTGGTCAATTTCTTGAGTTCCTCGGCCAGATTCCTGATAAACTTGTCCTTTTCGTCTGATTCATATGTATGTGGTGCGGAGTGAGCTACAATTTCCACATAAATGGGGTTGTCATAAGCCTGGAAGTGGTCTCTTGTCTGATCCTGGGGAGGTGGAGTGTTGTAGTTGCGTGGTACTGGTCGAACGGGATCTTTGGGGTGATTGGGTTGTTTTGGGGCGCCTTGGGGTAAAGTGGGTTTCAGAGCATTTGGGAAGTGAACGTCTGGGACGTTGAGGGAGAATGATAAGTGGGCCAAATTCTTGACTTGATCAAGTTCCTCTTGGAATTTTAGCAGCTAAATCTCTAGTGGAGACATACCCTCGTGCAAAACCTGAATACCCTGCCCATCAACGATCTCAACCTATTCATTCTTGTTGTCTTTTCTAGTTCCGCTTGCATCTGCCATTTTAGTTTACCCTTTCTTTTTCCTTTGGGAGGACTAGGAGGAGGAGGAGGAGAAGGGCCCTTTGATCTGGTGCAATAAGATGTTGATGCCAGAGTGCACGAACCAACCTTTGGGGAAGGGGAATAACTAACAAAAAGGCAGTGAAGTTAGTGGAGATATAAAAAATATTGCGATAATTTAAACATGTAATGCAAAAATGTAAAACGTATCCTAAGTTGGGGAACCTCTTTATGCCCGAGGTAGGCCTAGCGAAAAATTAATTTGGAGAACTTAAATACTAAATGCCTCATTATATTGATGACAAAAATAGACAAATCCGACTTGACTCTAAGAATGCGAAAATATAAAATTTCACTAATGGCCAGTAGCCTTATTACATAAAAAAAACGAAGTAAAGACAAATCCTATCTATTTGGCTCTGAAGGACCTTCCCCAGACTCGGCAGCTGTACTTGCTTTGATCAACATTCCCATCTCGCGGAGTCCCAGCAAAAAATAGGTCTTGGCTAGAATTCCTCCTTCAGCTCCCTCAGTCTTTTGATAAGTTTCGATCCTCCTAAGGAATTTCTCTTCCAAGTCAACGATGCCTCGTTCCAAGTGTGTTAACCTTTGGTTGGAGGTGATGGCCATGTCTTTCCATTCCTCGATCAAATTTTTGTTAGCTATGTGGATTTTGTGATGATCTTCTTCACAGTCACGGAGCCTTTTGCGCAGCTGGTTGAACTTAGTTATTGCCTCGGCCTTCTCGTCTATGACCCTATGTCCTTAGGTGAATCCTGGCTCAAGATTTCCTCCCCAATTATCTTCCAACCTTCCAAAATAGTAAGGAGAGCAACCAGCGTGATACCTGTCAGGTTCGATAGTATCCTTCTCCAAACGGATCCTGTAGTGTCATAATTGCTGAGCTTGACACTTGTGAGGGCTATCATCATTTTGAAAGTCCGCCCTGAGATGCCTAATTTTCTCGACCCTTGGGATGAATTGCTTCCTCCCTGCTTGCCTCATGACTCGAATCGGGATGTAAGGGTATGTCCCCCTAAGACCGATCAATATCAAGAATGGGGTATCTCTGGTCCGAATGATGAACTTGTCGGTCGGGAACCACTCGAACATCCATTGGATTTGATTCTCGTTCAAATCTCTCAATAACTCGACCAATCCCTTGGCATTTTCTGGCTGTGCAAACATGTCGGGGATGTAGTTCATACGCTTTAGATGATGGAAAGCAATATGATCATCCCAAACTCTCCTATGTATGTCTTGACGGTAATCACCCCTTTGCAGAAGCTCAGTGAGCCAGAGCTGGAGTAGCAGGTTGCAACCCTCAAAATGTTTCGCTCCTCATTGACAGTTCTACAAGGCTCGGTATATGTCGGCAATTCCTGTCCGTCGATCCCTTCCATCAGAGTCTTGGTGACCATGGCCAACCTAGTGTGAATCCTCTCCTTCTTTGTCGGGAAGACCATTAATCCCAAAAAGCAAAATATGAAGATGAATACACGGCGATGAATGTGCCCTAGAGAGGTGAGGGCGAATTCTTCCCGGTATGTGTGGTAGGACTGACTACAGCCATACCTCTCATACAAGTAGTCAAAGGGGATGTATGAGTCTTCCAAACAGACTAGATCCGGATTCTTCTTCAGCCCCATCATCTTGAGAAAACCCCGGCCGGTTCGGTTTTCAGGCATCAATAACCCTTGATACTCCTAAGGTAAACTAGCCAAACCCCCTATATCCTCTAGCAGCTGAATATCCAAAAGAGAAGGCAAGTTGCCCAGGTGTTTTCTGACTGTTGTTTTGTCGCTTGAATGCAAGTCTTCCCACCAGTTAAGAAGCTTGGGGTGGATGTTGGTGACCATGCCGAATCTGGGGACCTCGGTCCTCATTTCTTCCAGATAAACAGGTTAGGCCCTTACCCCCACCAGACTCAACTATTTAACACCAATAATTAGCAATGAGCATTTAAGTTCTCCAAATAAATGCATAGAACGTGAAGGCGTCCTTTTGGGTTCCAGGGAAACCCAATGGACATTGGACGAGGCTATCTTAAAAGCTATTGTGTGGACAACACGTTAGCCCGGCTAGGTTTGACCATGATGCATGCAACATACAATAGAGAAAAGTTTCTATTGGGGTTTTAAACTGGTACCCTTGAGAGGACAACTCAAGGGGGAAGGCACGGAACTGTCAACTGCACCGCCGATCGACTAGTTTTACCGCAAATACGCCTTTCCGAATTTAGAGGGTGATGATATTGGAAGAGCGCAACCACTCATTGTAAGCGTTGCTATAGGATTTGTTTGGCACGAGTGGAATATGAATGCGGAGAATGATATGCAGTAATAAGTATAAAAAAGATAGGCATGTATTTTCAAGTTGAGGAGAGCGGTATAGAAAGGAAATACAGCAGTTATAATGGAAAGCGGTTACAAAAAAAAAACATGAAGATATGTCAGTTACGTTTGGGCGAAATAAATACTTGTGAAAAATTAAACAATTAATGGCATATAACGGGACATAGGAAAAGGTGTAAGCATTTAAATGACCATTAAAAGTCCAAATTCACAAAGCAGATTGTAATGGTATAAGCCTAGGGAAATTCCCCAGCAGAGTCACCATGCTGTCGCGCTCCCCTTTTTTCTATCGCACGGGTTATGTACGGAGAGATCGGGTTAAGACATTATGGACAACTCCTTTAAAGGAAAAGAAAGAGTCGCCACCTAATGATTTAACGGTGCGTTAGGGCACCTAGAGTTGATAACTCATAGGCTAGTTTGCATTACTAGAGAACGGGTAAGGGTTTGATATTATCCCAAGGGGAATGTATTAGGCACCCCTCAGGATCCACAAATGTGGGTCCCAGCCAATAAGTTTTGTGAATTTGGACATCGAGCAAGTAACAAATAAGGTGCACATATGAGGGGATTTAAAACAAGTATGAAAATCTTTAAAGGTTTTTGAATAACATAAACATTTGAAAAGAAGTGTCCTAGGTTTAAAGTAATACGGATCACTTCAATGCAATACCCGGTATGCCACACCTCCAGGAGGCGGCTACACGTGGTATTAGCGCACCGGTAATCATATCCGTATTCAACCCTTCCCACCCTATAAGGTTATTCAAAACGCATGTGTTGGTCACGAAAGCTTATTGCGTGCCGTTACCCATCCCATCCTATAAGTCCTTGAGGGTAATTAGGACCACTAATCCTACAATGTGAGTGCTAAGCTAGACATCCTAGGTTTAAAGGATAAAATACTAGGCGACAAGCACAACAAGTAGGACTGCACATATAAGGGAACATACAAAGACAAATAAAGGCTCAAAGATCCCTCCACACGTATGCATGTAGCTAGCACGTCTTAAACACAATTAAAGCCTCAAGATGGAAGTGAAACAAGAATTTTTAGTAAAAAAAGTAGGTCATAAGAATCCGATTTGAAAAAAAAACTTAGTGAAGGCAGAAAAATGTAATCGAGAGAGTGAAAGATATTAACTCTCAGAGATACAGTGATTTAAAGAAGTGTTAGGATTTAGAAATGCACAATAGTTTGAGAAAATTCTTAGTAAAAAGAAGCAACAGTTTTCAGAAAACCAGCAATGCTTTTATTTGAAAATCAATTCAAAAGGGAATATAAAGAGCCAGTAGTTGATAGGACATGATTAAATTAGTTATAGAAAATAATAGTTTAGCAGGTATTCAGAAATAGAATAGCTTTCTCTAATGAAGCAGCTCTAAAAAAACTTAATAGTTTTGGAAATAGGATGGGAATTAGAGATCCTGAGATCAGTAATGAGAAGTAAGAAAATACACAGCTTCAGAGTTGTTTTAAAAAAAATAGCACAAGGGTTTAGCAAAATAGAGCGGGTTTCAGAGAGGTAGAATCAGCAAAGTTTAAGAGATTTAAAAGAGACAGACTATTCCCAGCATAGTTGATTTGATTTTAATTAGGCCTAAAGTTTGCCTAGGCGTCATATATATTGACTAAGGGTGAGCATGCATATTCCAGATCTGATTTTAAGACATAAGTGATAATACATTTGCAGAAAACGTTTTAACCACATTTATTAGACTAAGCGAGTTAACTAATCATTCAAGTATTTGCAAATAGAAATCCTACAGGAAGGATATTTAATGCACGAAATAGTATCCTAGACATGGTTACTATATGGCATGGTTATAACTGCATAAACGATACATTATAGCAGCTTTCGATTATAATTACTAACTGTGAACAATAAGATGACATAAATATGCTTATGAAGACTGACAGGATTCATGGTATATGTTATGTATGTCCTAAGCAGGATAGCTAATGCACATGTGGTAAATAGATCTTAATGTCATGTATTCTATCTATACTACACTAAACATGCATAGTTCCCTCCCATATTGACTATCCAGCCCCAATATTCGTTTACAAATTATTACAGGCCATAATAAATGAATTAAAATAATTGCAAAGGAAAATAAGAAGTTATTCTATAGAGAGCCTTCAAACAGGCTTAACCTTCCAGCCTCACCCCTGTTGAGCCTCACAGCCTTACACGGCCTGGGTGCGGCAAAGCTCCCAAAGGTCCTTGTAAGGGCCCTGGCAAATCCCAGCACCCAGCAGTTATCAAAGTTAAGATTGGTGCAGTGTAGAATTACCTACCTCAGTGTGTCAAAGTTCAGAGGGAACTCAAGGTCCCTAAGCATTGCTCACACTGAGGGGGTGGATCTTAGAGGATCTAAGAGTAGTGTGAAGTGCACAAAGAAGCAGTTAAAGAGTATTGAGTTTGAAAGAATAGTTTGACATAGCAGTTTCTGAAAAGAACTTCAAAGAATGGAAGAGTTTTGTAAAAAATCACACACAAACAAGATAAAGGAGATGGGGAAAATTACTTCTCACATTAGCATTAGAATAGGATCACAAATTCACATGTTTATCACATAACTGTCACAAAGTTGCAACAAACATCCTAGATAAATAAAGTCACATATTAGGTTTAGGACCATATAGCATTCAGATAGCATGGGAAGGGGGCAGATTCATAACATGGGTAGTTAAGTAGGGGATGAGAGCAGGTAACAACAACTAACCCATAGACAAATAAGTATGTTAGTTTCATAAATTTCACACAAAATCATAGAAGGAACAGGAGATATATTAGACTAAGAGAAAAGGGAGAAGTAGCAATGACATGCTGATTACACAGGACTTAAGCATGTATAGAGAATCACATGGGAAAGCAGAATAGCAAAGAGAAAGGACATCACATAGTCATGTTAATTACAGGGTAGGCAATAGAACCATAAGATAAAACACATAAGGAACAATAAGTAACTAAACAAGAACTGGAGCATATTGTGGATAGCGATAAACTAAATTAGAAACATACCCGTCGAGTGATAGAGAATAGCAGAGTGCAAAGAGATATAGAGCAGCAACATTAGTAGGCAGAATAAAGAGAGCAGCAGTAGAACAGGAGTATGCAGAATGGTAGAGCAAAAATAGGATAGTAGTATGCAAAAGCACAAGATCAAATAGAGACTGCTCAGTCTTCGCTTTAAGCCGACTGAGTAGCCAGTAATAGGTGCAAAGAGAAAGAAGAGATGGGTATGAAAACACAGAAAAAATTTGAACAATGTGATCAGTGATTGCTAATATCAGTGTGTGTTATCAGTGTAAGTGTCTTAGTGTGTGTCTTAGTTAGTATGAATCTCTGTGTGTTTTCAAAGAGGGAAAACATCTCTTTATATAGTTTGAAAAACGAGTAGTACATGGGCAAATTATGGAAGTCACAATCAATCAATCAATACCAATCAAGATAACAGGACTCCTTTAATTAAGGAATCTAGTTCAAACGGTATAGTCAAGGTGAAATAAGTTAAATAAATCAGTCCAATATGACTGATTCTCTCAAAATAGGACAAAGAAATCACATAGTGCACAAATAGAGCAAAATACATAGTGAGTAATTAAGGAAAGTTGAACTAACATTACATTTATAAAAATAAAAATAGGGTATCAGTTTGAAAATCAATTAAGAAGATCTTGTATTCGATTATAATCACAGGGAATCCGAAATAGTTAAGGAAAACATCACATAAACATGGAAGGAATTCAAAATTGGTACAGAATTATAAAAAGGAAAATACGAAATTGTGTATTTAAGGAAAATATCACGAGAAATCAGTATAAAATCAATAAGTAAATAATCAATAAGGTAAATGGTCGAACTTATCAAGTATTTAAACAAAATACTGATAAATATAAGAGATACTCATAGAACAGCAGAAAAATTAGAGATCACAGTACTGAATCGAACAAGAACGAACAAGTACACATAGTCAAATAACAAAGGTCAACCTAGAGCACTAGGGTTTCATCAATAACAGTTCGAACAACAAGAAATCATGAGATAATTGCTTAAACATGGTATAGGTGACTAAAATCAAGAAGAAATCATTTTTGAAAACAAGGTTAAGAACCCTAGCTTTGAAATCGTTAAAAGAAAAAGGGATTTTCCGGAGAAAACCATAGAGACCTCGTAATATAGCAAGAATGTAAACAGATCTTAAGAAAAATAAAAATACAGATGATTAGGGTTTCGTGGAACCCATAAAAGAGGGCAAACCTCAGAGACGACATAGATTAGGCCGGGGAACATGTAAACTTACTCAAACGGTCGGGGATTGGCCGAAAAGTGGCAAGAGGCTCAAAGGAGGTGAGTGGACTGCTCCAGGCTCGTCTGAAGAACTCAGGGCTCCGCTGAGCAGGTGAGAGGTGAGTAGATGACCAAGAGATGGTGAAGAGCCATAGATTCCGGTGCGAGAACCGTCCGGAGAAGGGGAACATACCCCATCGGAGGGGAGAAGCCAATGAGGCTTCNGGGGGGAGGGGTTAGGTTAGAGTTTAATTATGGTAGTGTTTAATCTGGGCCGTTGATCTCGTTTGATCAACGACTTAGATTGAATGGGGATTGGGCCGGGTATAGTTTTAGTTGGGCTGGGTAATTTTGGGTTTGGGTTAGGGTAGGAGCTGGGTTAGTTCATTAGGTGGGTTGGAATTTAAATTGGGCTAGAATTTAAATAAAATGTGGCCAGGTGTTAAATACCCATGAAAATAGATAATTAATTAAATAAAATAGCTAATAATAGTATAAAAATGAAATTAAATCAAAAAATAAGTATAATTACAGTAATTAGACAATATAAAAAATGTAAAAGACATGAAATCTGATTTTAAGGGTATAAAATGATTAAGTAGGCTATAACTGCAAAACAATTTTAATTACAATTAAATAGTACTCAATTGGTCAATTTAGGAAATAATTGAAATTTAATAAGTAAAAAGTGGTTATAAATGACATATTAAATTGGAATACATTTTGAGATTTATTTAGAGCATAATTTATGAATTATTAAAAATACGAAATATCGAATAAATAGGGAATAATTCAAATGAAAAATATGTAAAATTAGGAAAAATACTCATTATTGCTAAGAGTGATTTTGAAAGCTTATATGCAAGTTTAAAATAATTTGAGAAAAAATTGGGTATCAACAGCTGCCCCTCTTTACCCGAGAAGGACGAAAGAGTTGTCGGGTAAAGATATGATGGCTAATTTTGACCTGAGATGAAGCCGCGGGATAGAATTCGGCCGCACCCTGGTTTCTGAGCTACCTACATATCCATGATTTTACAGGAATCAGGCCACATGTAGTTCCGGAATCATCGGCGAAATATACCGACGATGTTTTAGAAGAACGGACACAAGGTGCATGGTGGGGTAAAAATACAAAGATCTTTCGAGGTTGTGTCGAAGAACTAGAGCGGTCCGCTCCTGCCTGGTTGGTTGTTTCGGCCGGGTTACCTGCAAATAAAGAACGAACGTATATTGTGCATAATATAAACATGATTCAAGTTCCCGTAGGACTATGGATGCTGCCTTCGGAAATTAGGATGATGTCCTTAGACCATGATGTCCTGGGCCATGAATCGCTTGGTGCGGAATTCGCAGGCTATGAAATGATGTTCTCGGTCCATGAGGATGGTGCCTTCGAACCATGATGCCTTTGAATAATGACATGCAAGTTGGATATAAGAGATCCGCAGGCTATGAAGTGATGTTCTCGAGCCATGAAGATGGTGCCTCCGAACGATGATGCCTTTGGACAAGTTGGCGATATTTCAGCCCATGAAGAATGCAATAGCATGATGCTGACAAGACAGAGCTTAGTCTTGCGATTTTTGAAAAGGAAAGCAAGGCAGAGCTTAGCCCGAAACAAAGCGTAGATAAATATCGTCGCGAAAGGTAAGTGTTCCGAAAAAAAAAAATTAGATAGAAGTTGTGCGTAGTGAAGTAAAATGCGGATAGAGGTAGTGTATAACCTCGAAAGGCAGAATGATAGCCTTATGCAAGGAGTAAAATAGAGTGGGAGACAATGCTTAGTCTCGAAAGGTAGAATAGTAGCCTTATGCAGTGTGAAGAATGCAGAGAGACAGTCCTTAGTCTCGGAAGGCAGAAAGGTAGCCTTATGCAAATGGAGGTAGAGCTTAACCTCATGCAGATGGAGACAGAGCTTAGTCTCGGAAGGCAGAATATTAGCCTTATGCAGTGCAAGAAATAAAATGCAGGGAGACAGTGCTTAGTCTCGGAAGGCAGAATATAAGCCTTATGCAGTGCAAGAATTAAAATGCAGGTAGACAATGCTTAGTCTCGGAAGGAAGAATATTAGCCTTATGCAGTGCAAGAAAAAAAATGCAGGGAGACAGTGCTTAGTCTCGGAAGGCAGAATATTAGCCTTATGCGGTGCAAGAAATAAAATGCAGGGAGATAGTGCTTAGTCTCGGAAGGCAGAATATTAGCCTTATGCAGTGCAAGAAATAAAATGCAGGGAGACAATGCTTAGTCTCGGAAGGCAGAAAGGTAGCCTTATGCAAGTGGAGGTAGAGCTTAACCTCATGCAGATGGAGACAGAGCTTACTCTTGGAAGGAAGAAAGGTAGCCTTATGTAGTGCAAGAAATAAAATGCTGGGAGACAGTGCTTAGTCTTGGAAGGCAGAATGATAGCCTTATGCAATGATGCAAGTGCGGGAAGATAAAACGATAGTAAGAGTTCTTAGCTGATGATAAATTATGGCGATATGATTGTTGCGAATACAGAGCTACAACTGATCATTTCTATATTTTTATAGTAGTTAATCATCCTAATTTCATTTATTTGGTTTTAATTTTGTTTTATACAATTACCAGCTTATTAATTAATTAAGTATCCTATTTAAACTAGGTATTTAACATTTGGCCTATTCTTATTTAAATTCTAGCCACTTCTGACCCAACCCCACCTGATCTTAACCAGCCCAACTGAACCGCATTTTCCAAGACTCACTCTCTTTCTCTCTCTGTGACTCTCTAGCTCTCTCTAGAAGTCTCCTTGACTTCCCCTTTTTCGATGAGGTATGTCCATCTTCTCCGGTTGGTTCTCACCGGAAACCTTGATTCCTCATCATCTCTTGGTCATCTACTTACCCCTCACCGGTCCAGTGATAATCTGGGGCTCTTAGGCGAACCTGGAGCGGTCCAACTCATCTCTCATGGTCCCATGCCACTTTCCGGCCTCTCCGGCCGTCGGAGTAATGGTCTACAACCTGTTCCGGCTTAAGTCGGTGCCATCTCTGAGTTTCTTCCTCTTCTCTGGGTTCCACGAAACCCTAACCCTATGTATTTCGATTTATCCTAGATCTACTCTAGATTTACAGTATTACGAAGCTTCTTTCTATGTTTTCTTTGAAACTCTTTCATTTTTTTAAAACGATCTTTCGATTTTAAAACTAGGGTTTCACAAACCCCGTTCAAAAATGATTTTTTACTTCTGCTTTATTGTTATTCTATGATTTTCTCTATTAACATGATTGATTCAAAGCTTTTTACTGAAAACCCCAATTTTTAGGGTTTTAATTCATCTTGTTTGCTATGTTTGCCATATCTGTATGCTATTTCTGGACTCTCTATGTGCTCTACGCTTCTTATTATAACTCGTGGTTGAGGTTTCTGAATCTCTACTATTCCTCTTGCTTAGGGTTCTATGATTTTTGTTCTATTTTGTTGTTTATCAAGTCTGACTATTGGTTAATGAATGTTTTCCTAAATACTTCATTGATTCTGTGCATCTTTCCGCAGAGCTGTGACATTCTCTTTGAATCTATTCTTTGTGTGTATCTCCTATAATTTTTTGTTGATTTTTGAATTGCTTCCTTATTTGCGAGATGTTTTCCTTAATTAGCATTGATTCCTTGTGATCTTCAGTCTTATCCGTGATTCTTTGACTAATTTTCAGAATTAAATTGAGTTTTACCTTATTTATGTGCCACCTATACTTTCCTTGTTTAAAACATTCTGTATTTGGCCTTTATTGAGTGCTACGTGATTTTACTACCCCTATTATAGTAGAATCAATCTTATAAGCTGATTCCTTTTCCTTATTTAACTCTGATTGAACTTGACTCCCTAATTAAAGGGAGTCCATGTCTTTAATTGATACTAATTGAGTATTTTTTTTGCGTAATTATGTTAAAACTAGTACTCCTTACCTTATTTTCCTTACTCGTTTTCAGCATTATAAATACTCTATTCTCTTTAGCATAACAGACACCAAGATCACTAATACATACAAACACATACACACGGAGCACACTCATATTGTTTAGAGTTCTCTCTTGCTTTCATACACATTCTCTCTTGCTTCTCGTATTAGTTACTGACTACTCAGTCGGCTGAAAGCCAAGATTGAGTAATTATTGCTGCTCTCTCTCTTTTTCTGCATTCCATTGTCCTGTTGCTCTACTTCTCCGCACCTTGTTGTTCTATTCTCACTTTTGACGGGTATGTTTCAAGTTTAAGTTTACAATATCCCAAAACAACATGTTTCAGTTCGTGTTAAGATTTTTGTTATTCCTTTTGTGCTTTTACTTATGGTTCTATTGTTTACCTTATAACTAGCATGTCTCTGTGATTTCCCTTTCCCCTTTAGTCTAATATGTCTGTTGCTTTCCCTTGCGTGATCCACTATGACTCTGCTTGATTCCTATGAAACTAGCATACCTGTTTTTGTCTATGTGATTACTTTTTTCCTCTTATCTCAGCATGACCAGTGTTTTCTTATATGTTTTCGTCATATGCTCGACTTCTAACACTATAAACATGTACCCCTCCACATAATACATAATTGTTATGTGATTCTAATCTTGGACTAAATATGTGACTCTGTTTGACTCTCCCCCAATTTAATACTGTTAAACTCTTAGCATAAACACATTCGCTATGGGTATAACTATTTGAGTCCTGTGAGACTTATCTGATGCTAACCTGGATGCCTCTATTTTCTCACTACTTGTCCCCAATTCCTCTCCCTGCTTGTGTTTGCTTCCTGAACTATGTACGTTTTCTAGGTTGTTTCTTTCCCTTTTCAAACTGGTTTTACAAACTCTCTGGTTTTTATCTGAAGTTATTTTCAAAACAGTTATTTCAAAGCTACTTTTCAAACTCAACTCCTTTAATTTATAAGCACATCTCACTACTCTTAGCCTCTAAGTTCAGCCCCTTCGTGTGAACACTGCCTTAGGGACCTTTGAGTACCCATTGAACTCTGACACACAAGGCTGGCATTCCACACTGCACTTACTCATTCCTGGCTAGGGAACTTGGGTGTGAGCACTGCCTGGGATCCTCTGAGATCCTTAGGAACTCTGACACACCTAGGTTGCAAAGGGTCATGGAATATGGCATGTTTGGACTTGGATGCTTGGTCCTACTGTCAGGCTCCCTATAGTGTAACTTCTTAATTTTCTTATTTATGTAATTTATGCAATGCTGGTCTGTAATAATTATTTGTAAAAATGATTCTGGGGCTGGATAGTGAAATGGGTGGGATCATGCATGCCTATAGTTATGGGTAGAAACCATGCTTATAGGATTTACTTTATGTATGTGTGCAATAGTTATCATGCTTAGGATATACCTGCCATGCATTAAAAATCATGTTTAGGTCTATTTATTTTAGCATCTCATCACACTCATGTTCACTTAGAGAATCATGTTAAACAACCAGTAAAAGGCTGTTATAATCGCTTACTCACTTAGAAATCTTGTTCGTAGCTAAAATAACTATAAAATGGTTGTCACAATGTTACTGCCTCTGCATGTCCATAATTCTTACATCTAGAAATCCTGTTTTAGGTAAAATAATAACATCAATTTTCAATATTTGCATTAGAGATCATGTTACCTTAGGAATTCAATCTTAGCATGCTCATATTATCTATGTTAAAATCCTGTGTAAAAAATACTGCCGTGAACATCTAGAAATCATGTGCTAGGTTCAGTAACTTAATGAATTTATGTCTCCGTACCTTATGTTAATAAGTAATCTCGCTAATAATGGATTCTGATTCCTGAAAACATTTTGTGCATTTAGAAAAGCATGCATCATTCTACACCTTGCATGCATTTAGATATCCTGTTTTGTAGGACATTGTATCCACATTAGTTTAATCGCCTCTTAGTCTAAAAAGGATTCATCCTGTCTGGTTGCTATGTTGTAAGGTTAAAACAAAATAGCTAGAGTATCTCTTTTACACACTTAGGCAAACCTTAGGTATCAACATTTATTAAAACCGGAAAAGTTGTTGCTATGTATTATCTGACTAATTATAGGTAAGAGGTCTAAAACTGACCAAGATACTTCTTCTAAAACTCAGTAATCATACTGTCATGCTGTAGCATTTTCACTTAGACATCCTGCCTTAGGTTCTGAAATTTGAGACCTCTTTGTGTTTGAGTCGTGCTATTCATATGTATAATTTGTGGAGGGATATATGAGCCTCGTATTTGCCTTTGTGTATCCCCCTATGCAGTCCTAAATGTCTTATTTGTCACTTAGAATTTTGTCCTTTAAACCCAGGGGTTCAACCTAGTATCTACCCTTTAGGATTAGTAGTCCTAACCTCCTCCCGGACTGATAGGACGGGATGGGTAATAGCACGCAATAAGTTTTGTGACCAACACACGCGTTTTAATAACTTCACGGGATGGGAAGGGTAGAATACGGATATGATGACTGGTGCGTTAATACCACGTGTAGCTCTGCCTATCGGGTATTACATTGATGTGATCCGTATTACTTTAAACCTAGGACATTTTCTCAAACCAATCTATTTCAATTTTTAAATAAAAACTCCAATACTTGTCTGAAATCCCCTCTTATATGAGCCTTGCGTGTTATCTGTCCGAATTCACGAAATTATTTGGCCTGGACCTACAGTTGTGGATCCTGAGGGGTACCTATTACCTTCCCCTTGGGATAACCTCAAGCCCTTACCCAATCTCTGGTAATGCAAACTAGTTTACGAGTTAACTACTCAAGGTGCCCTAACGCACCATAAAATTGTTAGGTGGCAACTCTTACTTTCAACCTCTTCCTTTTAAAGGAGTTGTCCAAAATGTCATAAATTTGATCTCTCCGCACTTAAGTTTGCGAGATAAAAAGGGGGCGCGACAATCACTTCATTTGCTATTGAGTGATAGTCAAGGGCGGAGTTAGGTGCGCAGAAGTGGTTACTATTAGGTCCATTATATGGCCCATCTGAAAGAAGATGAAACTTCTTTTGGTTTTGTCAAGCCAACCATTTTAGAAAAGATTTGGGCAACTAATTTTTGCTGTAAATATTGATTTCATTGCATATATCAATTTTGGAATTCTGCAACTATAAATATGTGCCTATACTTTCATTGTAGACACACCAACAAAGAGAAATAAAGAGTGAGGTTTCACAGACTGTATGTAAGAAAATAGTCTGTGAGAAAATAAAGAGTGAGCGATATTGTAGTGAGGTAGGAATATCAAAAGAGGGTTATTTCTTTTGAGTGTTTGAGTGGTCTTTGGAGTATTTTACTCGCACCTACAAAGTGTAAAATTCCTTTCTATAGTGATATCATCTGCTCCTCTCGGAGTCGTGGTTTATTTCCTTATTCAGAAGGGTTTTACGCGTAAACATCTTGGTGTCGTTGTCACCCTTTTATTCTTGTTGGTTAATATATCTCTGTGCTACGTTATTATTCCGCTTTTATTATCGTGAATTTTATTTATGAGGAGGATTTATTTCCAACAACTAGTATCATAGTACAAGTTCTGTTCATTCACAGAAATATTATTTACAGTCAATTTTACTCTCAGACAAAAAAGTGTCAGGAGTAAAGTATGAAGTAACAAGATTCAAAGGTAAAGACGATTTCTCCACATGGAAAAGAAGGATGAACTACTTGCTCATCCAACAAGGGTTAGGCATTGCACTAGAAGGAAAAGAGGCAAAGTCGGAAACCATGAAAGTCGAGGAATGGGTAGACATGGATTAGAAGACAACTAGTGCTATCAGATTGCACTTGTCCCATGAAGTACTCAATAATGTCTGGGATGAAAATAGTGCATGTGGTATTTGGAAATTACTCGAAAGTCTATACATATCCAAATCCTTAACAAACAAGTTATTTTTGAGAAGCAGCTTTAATGCCATCCATAGGAGTGAAGGTACAAATTTCTTGTCCCATTTAAATATATTCAATGGATTAATCACGCAACTAGCAAACCTTGGAAAAACAATCACTGAAGTAGATAAGGCTATCATGCTTCTTAACACGTTGTCATCTTCATATGATAATTTGGAAACAACCATCTTGCATAGTAGATATACCATCGATATAAAGGAGGTCACATCAACCATCATACTCAATGATAAGATGAGGAAGAAGTTCGAAAATCAGGGGTAGGCTCTTATCATGGAAAACAGAGGAAGAAGTTTTTATAGAGCATCGAGTAGCCGTGATAAATCCAAAGCTCGTTGAAAGTCCATCAATGGGTCAAAGGGTAGCAATTGCTACCGTTGTGGTCAACCCAGTCACGTTAAAAGAGACTGCCCAAAGAAATGTCGAGGCGAGAGCAGTATCCAGAAGAATGATGGCAACACAACTGCTGTAGTGCACAACGATGATTCAGTGGTTCTTTTCGTTCACGAGGAGGAGGAATGCATGCACTTAGCAAGCCAAGAGTCATAATGAGTGGTTGACATAACAACATCCTATCATGCCACACCGGTAAGAGAATTCTTCTATAGTTACAAAGCAGGAGACTTTGGAATGGTCAAGATGGGAAATACCACTTACTCAAAGATTGTGGGGATTGACGACACTTGTATCAAGAAAAATGTCATATGCAAATTAGTTTTAAAAGATGTGCGACACGTATCAGATCTGCGAATGAATTTGATTTCAGGGATTGCTCTAGATCGAGACGGGTACGAGAATCACTTCGCCAATAGGAAGTGGAAACTCACTAAGGGATCATTGGTGATTTCTAAAGGAGTTAATCCCTATATATTGTACAAGACAACCGCTGAGATGAGTGAGAAGGGACTGCAAATTCTATCCAAAAAGTCAATCATCTCATTTGCAAAAGGTACAACTATGATTTCTTATGATTATTGTTTATTTGGAAAACAACATAGGGTATCGTTTCAAGAAACTCATGGAAGAAAATCGAATACACTTGATTTAGTATATTCTAATGTTTGTGGTCTAGTGGATATAATATCAATGGGAGGTAACAAATATTTTCTCACATTTATTAATGATGCTTCGCGAAAATTATGTGTCTATTTCTTGAGAACCAAAGACTAGGTAGTTCAAGTTTTTCAGAAATTCCATGCTCTGGTGGAAAGGGAAACATGTCAAAAATTAAATTGTCTCAGTACATACAATGAATGAGAGTATACTTCAAAGGAGTTTGAAGACTACTGCTCAAGCCATGGCATCAGACATGGGAAGACAGTTCCTGAAACCCCACAAAACAATGGTGTAGCTGAAAGGATGAATCACATCACTGTCAAAAAAGTGAGAAGTATGCTCAAACTGGAAAACTACCTAAGTCATTTTGGGGTGAAACATCTCGCACAACCTATTACTTGATTAACATAAGTCCCTCAGTTCCATTGGAGTTTGACATTTCAAAGAATGTTTGGACCAACAAAGAGGTGTCCTACTCTGTAACGATCCGGCCAGTTGTTTTGAGAGTAATAGCCTCGATCCCCTGTTTACTAGTTCCCCCGTATCATTTTCTGCTTATGTGACTTGTCGGGAGTTTTGGTTCGTGGTTTCGGAGTGTTTTGGACACTTAGTCTCTAAAGTGGAAGCTTAAGTTCTAAGATTCCGACTGTAGTTATAAATGAGTGAAGACGACTCCGGAATAGAGTTTCGTAGGTCCTGTTAGCTTCGTTGGGTGATTTTGGACGTAGGAGCGTGTCAGGATTGTGTTTTGGAGGTCCGTAGCTAAATTATGCTTGAAATGGAGAAAGTTGAATTTTTGGAAAGTTTGACAGGTAGTGGACTTTTGATATTGGGGTCAGACTCTGATTCTGGGAGTTGGAGTAGGTCCTTAAGGTTGAATATGACATATGCACAAAATTTGAAGTCAATCGGATGTGGTTTGATAGGTTTCGACATCAGTTGTAGAAATTTGAAGTTTCAAAGTTCATTAAGTTTGATTTGAGGGCTCGGCTAAGTTCATATGGTGTTTTAGGACTTGTTGGTATGTTTGGTTGAGGTCCCGAGGGTCTCGGGTGTGTTTCGGATGCTTAACGGATTGAAATTTGAATTATGGAATTGTTGAAGTTTTTCTGGTTAGTGGTGTTTCGCACCAGCAGTGGGGAGACCGCATGTGCGGGGTCACACGTGCGGAAGGAGGAGCGCAGATGCGGATTTAAGAAGCCCAAGCTCGGTTCACAAGTGCGGATATATTTTCGGAGAAGGACCCACGCTTTTGGTGTGGGTTGGTGCGCAGGAGCGGTGAGGGTCACATGTGCAGCACCTTGGTTGTAGGAGCAGATCCACATGTGCAGCACCTTTCTCATAGATGCGAAACCACGGGACTTAAGTTATGTCCGCACATGCGATGGAATTTTCGCAGGTGTGGCATCGCCGGCACGATTATAGGCCCACAGATGCAAAATCGTGAACTTTGAGAGCTCGGATTAAGGTGATAATTCAAGGATTTTTCAGAGAGAACTTTGGGGTAATGATTCTTAACTCGTTTATGGTTTTATTCTATTAATCTATAGTTGATTTCATCATTAAATTAAGGAATTTGGGTGAGAAATTTGGGGGGAAATGGGAGAAGTTCTTCAACTAAGTTTTTGAGTTTTGATTGGGATTTTGATATCGCATTTGGATAATTTTGGTACGAGTGAACTTGTGAGTGAATGAGTGTTCATATTTTGTGACTTTTACCCAATCTCGAGATGTGGTCTTGATGAGGCTTTTTAGGGTGATTTTTGAATTTCTTGTTAAAGTCTTGCTTTCATTAATTATCTTAGTCTATTATAGTTGTATTTATACTTGATTTGAGCCATTCAGAATCGGATAATCGAGGAAAGGACATTCTTACGGATTGAATCGAGCTTAATTGGAGGTAAATGGCTTACCTAACCTTGTGTGGGGCAATCCCCTTAGGATTTGGCATTGTTGTGATACGTGAGTGCCGTGTACGCGAGGTGACGAGTGCGTACACATGTTATTTGTTGTAAAACCCGATTTTTACTGAGTAGTAACCTGTTTTTATTATTAATTGAGTTATACCGACATGTGTAGTTATTCTATTTAGTCTAATATCGCATGCTTACGTGATTTAACTGCTTATTTGAACTCTGTGCAACATGCCTACTTGATTTCCTACTTTTCCCTGTTCTTTATCAGTATTAATTGTATAATTCCTGCTGTTAATTGTTGTATTTATCGGTCTGAGCTGTGTGTTTAATTTTGAGACTACGAGGTGGTTCCTCGATAGTTCTACTTGCACATTTAATTTTAAGATTACGAGGCGGTACCTCGGGAGTTCTCCCTGTATATTTACTTTTGAGACTAACCTCGGCGAAGTAGTGACGAGGCTAAGGTGGGGCTTTTAACAATAACCTGTGATATTAATATGTATACGATAACACAAATAAATAATTATACACGAACAATAAAAAAAATATAAGTGAGACAATAAATATAAAGCAAGAAGGAAATCTTAAACAAACTTAGGTGTCAATGTAGCTACCAACAATTCCATAAAATAGTTGGTTTCCTCGTCAGTAAAAGTATTGAGCACATACATTGGAGACGCAACAAATCTAATTTTAATATGGGTACTACATACAGCCTTAGATTTAACATTGGCTCCTACATCTGATGGTTAGTAGTCCATCAACACATAATTGAGTAGTTAATGTTTCAACAATTTTCTCCACAAGAGTAGACAATGGAATGGAAAAAAAGAAACATATATTCACATCAAACAATGATTCCTTCAATAATATAATCACATGAATTAACAATTCGAACTATAATAACGTAAATGTGTAAATAAATACTGCAACGATAACAAAATAACACAATCGTCTCTTTCAGGCCTCAGCTATAACCAATCTCAAAATTTCCAAGTTTTCAAACTTTATTTTCGAATAAAAATAGTGCCAAGATATGAAAATAGTATTATAAAATAGAAAGTTTCAAATCTTTGTTTTTTTCTAAAAGAACAAAACAGTAAAATAATCATTTAGCTATTCAAATCTTTATTTTCTTTGAAAATCAGTAAAAATATAAATGTCCTCCCTTATCGCTCCTTGTTGCGGCGTGCAACCCGCTCCCACCTATCCCCCCTTATTGCTCCTCCCTAAATATATCACCCTTATTACTCCTGTTGCGGCGTGCAACCCGATCCCACCTGTCCTCCCTTATCACTCCTTGTTGCGGCGTGCAACCCGCTCCCACCAGACATATCATATCAATTTATTCATAAAGAATTTCACAATTCAGGCTAAGCCTTTCACAATACTGTTATTTCCACAATTTCAAACACAAGATCATATAGCTCGTAAGCTTTAACCAATATCATTTCACAATAAAACCAACCAGAATATAAGTAAACATCGTAACGCCGTCAATCCAGCTCAGTCTTTATATACTATAATAAACTCAAGAGAACAACCAACATTTTAACACACTTGCAACAATAATTGAAAATAACTCAATGACACCCAATAATCACGTGAACCACAACAATTACGAACCAATTAGACTGCGTTTCTCACAACTTCCTCAATATTATCAAAACGAAACCAACAGGAACGTGTGTGTATATATATATATATATATATATATATATATATATATATCGTAAAAATAATGTCAAACCTCTCAACCGTTATACATCTCACAAGGAAACCAGCTCAAACATTCAATACTCTTTCCAAATAATCACAACAATATCTAATAACATATCAACAAGGCTAAATAGTCATAGAAACAATAATGAATATATAACAATTAAGATAATGATCAAATAAGTGGGGAACGGGAAGGGGATCATGTTTAACAAACAATTTGGGTGGTGCATAGATACTCGTCACCACACCTATATACCACGCCCACTTTTTCACATAGCAAACAAGTGGGAGTCTTATTCCCTCAAGCCAAAATTAGACCAAACACTTATACCTCAATTCCGCAGGCCACTCACAGCTTAATTATTGCTTTCATCAATATCACCCATCTGGTTATATACAAATATACTTGAAAGAAGGACCGCCAAGGACAATATTTGTGTGCTATGTGTTCCTGTTTGATCATAAGCATTAATTCCTTCTGTGTCCGACAGTAACAGATTGTATTCTGTTCCATCAAGAGTTGTTCTCTTTAAAGGTGCACTCCACAACCAAATACCTTTTGTACATGGCCGATGAGTTGGAGACACTTGAAAACCAGTACTCCTGCCAAGAAGTTGATTAAGTAAAAAGCTCTTGCCTTGACGAGCATGACCAGAAACGGAGACAATACCAACTGGCTCTTTGACTAGTTGAAGTATAGCTTTGCAACTTTCCTTCCTCATCGCAATACACGAAACGAACTGCTCTCTCCGGACCGGAGGCAATGCTAACGGCGGATGGAAGAGAGGACAACGACGGCGACGGTGATGAAGAAGGTAGCAGCGGGCCACTTTGTAACGTTCGAATCGCCATGCAACTAATTAAGCGAAGGTTGTATATTGTAATTAAAGGCGAAAGTTGTATATTATTAAGTTACCTAGAGATCAAGATAGTCTAACTAGGAATCCACTTCCTCTTTCCTGTAAACAGAAGGATTTTCTATTTCGTTTGTAAGACATAACAAATTGGACTACTTTATCTCTCTAAAATTTCTATCTTCTCTTATTTCACTTTATTTTTATTATTTTATAAAAGTGGCTTATTGGTCATAGAGTCGAGTAGTAGAAATAGTCATTAATGCTTGCATTAGAATAAACCAACTACATCATACTCCTTAGGGTGCGGTTCTTCCCGGGACCTTATAAACACGGAATACCCTGTGCACCGAATGCCTAATCTATCTATATCTCTATCTATATTATTATAAAAGCATGAATATTTTATGCTAAATGTTGGGCGATTAAAATATCCCGAAATATTAAGTTAGTTTTATGCCCTTAAATATTTGTTTAATTTAAGGATGTTATTGTAAATTATCTAAAGCTGAAACTTTTTTCCAATCTAAACTATAATTCTAACAAAAAAAAAAACAACCTCAAAACTCATTATTTTACTCAAGAACACTTATAGTTCATAACTTTTCAATCGGATGTCCGAATCACGTCAAACGACCTCGGTTTTTACCAAATTTCACAGGCAAGGCCTAAATATCATAACAAATCTGTACCGGGATCCGGAACCGAAATACGGGCCCGATACCAATGATTTTAAATATTAATTATTTTCTTTATTTCATAATATTTCAACAAAATAATTTCTTTCAAAATTTGATTGCTAAGGCTTGGGACCTCGGAATTCATTTCCGGGCATACGCCCGGGTCCCATATTTTACTGTGGACCTCCCGGGATCGTCGAAACACAGATCCGAGTCCGTTTACTAAAAATGTTGACTCAAGTCAACTAAAACCAATTTTTTTAATTCTAAAAATTATTATTTCTTATATTTTCACATAAAACCTTTCCGATTTCACGCCCAGACTGCGCACGAAAATTGTGGTAGTTAATATTAATCTTTTTATGGCTAATAAGTCTAGAATGGAGTCTAAATTCATAAAATGACCCCTTGGGTCATCACATCCCTGGTCGTGGAACTATTATTTCCCTGTGTTTTTTCCTTTGTTAAATTCCAGCATCTTATTATCTTTTTATATTCTCCTGTTTTATTTATTATATACAACTGGGTCTGACCTGACCTCATCACTACTCGACCGAGGTTAGGCTTGACACTTACTGGGTACCATTGTGGTGTACTCATGCTACTCTTCTGTACATGTTTTGTGTGTAGAACCAGGTGCTCATTATCAGCCACATTATTAGTCAGCAGAGAGAGTTTGGAGACTTCAAGGTATATTTGTCCCTTTCACATGCCTCAGAGCCCCCCTCTATTCTTCCTTATGTCAAACACTTCTTGTATTTCTTTTTATTAGACTCTAGTGTCTAGAGATACTATTTTATATTGAGGTAAATGGCTTTCCTAACCTTATGTGGGGGCAATCCCCCTTAGGATTTGGCAGTGTTGTGATACGTGAGCACTGTGTACGCGAGGTGACGAGTGCGTACACATGGCTATTTGTTGTAAAAACCAAATTTTTACTGAGTAGTAACCTGTTTTCATTCTTAATTGAGTTATACCGACATGTGTATTTATTCTATTTATTCTAATATCGCATGCCTACATGCTCTAACTGCTTATTTGAACTCTGTGCAACATGCCTA
Organism: Nicotiana undulata; assembly: GCA_005239495.1. NCBI lineage: Eukaryota > Viridiplantae > Streptophyta > Magnoliopsida > Solanales > Solanaceae > Nicotiana > Nicotiana undulata. The sequence goes on along the minus strand of ML271613.1, from coordinate 54,370 downwards.
CCTGATTTCCTGTTTTTCCCTGTTCTTTATCAGTATTAACTGTCGAATTCCTGCTGTTAACTATTGTATTTATCGGTCTAAGTTGTGTGTTTAATTTTGAGACTACGTGGTGGTTCCTCAGGAGTTCTACATGCACATTTACTTTTGAGATTACAAGGTGGTTCCTCGGGAGTTCTACCTGCACATTTATATGATGACCCAAAAGGTCATCATAAGCAATTCTAGCTAAATCTGTGTTCCAAGGCCCCGAAAGCCCCCGTTAATCTCACCTCGTTATGCGGGCGCAGCCCGGGCGTGTAGCCGGGAAGTCCTTATGTTGAAATTTGATAAAAATGGAAATTTAGGATAATTAAATGAATAAAGTTGACTTTGGTCAACATTTTTGGTAAACGTACTCGGACCCATGATTTGACGGTCTCGGAGGGTCCCAAGCTCGAGAAATTAATTTTTAAAGAGAATTATTTTCTGAAAATAATAAAGGATTTCGAAAATGAATAATTATGTGAAAACCATGTTACCGGGTCCGTATTAGGTTTCGAAGCCCGAAACAAGTTTAATATATGTGATGTGACTTATCTGTGAAGTTTGGTGTAAAACGGACTTGAAATGACGTGATTCGGATCAAAATTGGAAAAGTTAAGCTTTATGAAGTTTTATGAAATTTCTAGGAGTTTTGAGGTTTAATTCGTTGAGTTTGATGATAGTTTTGTGATTTAAAAGCTTGAATAAGTCCGTAGGGTGTTTTGGGAGTTGTATGTGTTTTGGGTTTCGAGCCCCGAGGGCTCGGGTGTGATTCGGGTAGGTGTTCGGGGTTGTCAACTTAGGAAAATCACTGCTGATGCACCATCTTCTGGTGTGTCCGCACCCGCGAGCCTAGAACCGCAGGTGCGAGACCGCAGGCGCGACAACAAGTCCGCAGGTGCGGTCCCCTTCGCAGGCGCGACCCAGGCGCCGCAGGGGCGACATTCCTTCCGAAGGTGCGGCCCCTTCTGGGCCTGACCCAAGTCCGCAGGTGCGGCCAATTTTCCGCTTCCTTCCGCAGGTGCGAGATTCGTCCAGTGATTTTTTCTCCATAAGTCCAAAATAGAAACATTACGGGATTTAACCCACTTCTTCTCAAACCTCTTCTTCTCCAAAGCCCCTTAGCCATATTTGAAGAGTTCCATCACTACAATCTCGGAGGTAATCAATTCTAACACCAATTCCTTCCACTTTTCTTCCATAATCACTAGAGCCTAGGCCTAAAATCCTAAGACCAAGTAGAAATTAAGGGTTATGGGTAAGGTTAGGGCTTATGGGATTTTGGGCGATTCAACCTCAATTTGGGGTCGGATCTTGAAACAAATCATATATTTGAACTCGTGGGGTTATGTGTGATCGGGGTTTGGTCCGAGCCTCGTGTTTGGACCAAGCGGCCCGGGGTCGAATTTTGGTATTTTTGGAAGAATGATAGGAATTGAATATCTAGGTTATGGGATTTTGTTATTGAGTCTTTATTGATATTATTGAATTAATTATGCCTAGATATCGTTGTTTTAGAGTCGTATTATAAAGGAAAGACGATCTTAGAGGGTTGATTGCTATACTTTAGACCGAGGTAAGTGTCTTTCCTAACTTTGATGAGGGAATAGGTCTTATTTGCTGTGTGCTAAGTGATTATCATGTTCATTGCATAGGTAAGGTGACGAGTACCTATGCAATGTTTGTCAAGCACGCCCGTGAGTCTATTTTGATAGAAATTGTAGTATTTCTTCCATGTTTACCATATTATGAGATTGTCCCTACTTTATAATTTGTTCTTGTGGAAAATACTGGTTGTGGAGTTTAAGAAGTGTTGATACGATTGAGAATCCAAGTGTTAAAGTATACAATTGAGGTGATTGGTTATAGCTGAGACCCTTGCCGGGCATTTAATGAGTTATTAATTGATGATTTCCCCTTGCCGGGTGATATTGAACTGCATTTCCACTATGTTGCATTCCTTTCCATTGTTATTTGTCATTTGCTTTGGTGAGGAAGAGTGTAACGCACGAAGGATGATGTCGTGCCATGTTTACATTGATTATACCATACATTTCATAGTGAAAGAGAAAGTGAAGCACGAAGGTTAATGCCGTGCCATGTTTACATTGATTATAAGCACGAAGGTTAATGTCGTGCCATGATTACATTGATTATATCATACATTGCATAGTGAAAGAGAAAGTGAAGCACGGCGGTTAATGTCGTGCCATGATTACATTGATCACATCATACATTGCATAGCGAAAGAGAAAGTGAAGCACGAAGGATAATGTTGTGCCTTGATTTACATTGATTATACTATGTTTCGCATAGTGAGGAAGAGAGTAAAAGTACGAAGGGTGATGTCGTGCCATTATTTACATTCCTGGCATTTGTACTTGTCTTTACTTGGTACTTTCTCCTAAACTGCTTCTTATCTGTTTCTTATGATCAATATACTGTCATATCTCACTTGTTATCCCTTTAACTGCTCCCGTTTCCCTTATTTGTCTGCTTATTTCTTGCGTTGCTATCTGTGTTATATGTTGTAGAATAGGACAGGTGTACATCGTTGCTAAGTCTAGCCTCGTCACTACTTCGGCCGAGGTTAGGCTCAGCACTTACTCAGTATATGGGGTCGGTTGTACTGATGCTACACTGCACTTCTTTATGCTGTGCATATCCCGAACCCGGACCCTGTGGACAGCACTGAGGGAGTCTCCTTCAGTCCACTATAGGGGCTTCAAGGTATACCACCGGCGTTCGTGTGCCTTGGTGTCTCTTCCGTCTTTGACTCTTCTATTGTCTTATTTATTCTGTAGCTCCGAAGACAATTGTGTACCCTTCTTTCTAGACTTTGTATTTAGTACTCCATATAGAGTTCGTGAGGTTGTGATACCCCGGTTTTGGGATTATGCGACGTTGTGTACTTTACCGTTTCATTAAACCTTTCAGAATTTTATTACATTTTCTTGTAAGCATTTTTAAGTGTTTGTTATTTCCGTTAAGTTTTGAAAGGCATTACCTTTACTACTATTGACATGAGTTGAAATTTTTTAGATTTATTGCATACGTTGGCTTGTCTAGCGGGTTCAACGTTAGATGCAGTCACGGCCTGAAGGTGGGATTTCGGGCCGTGACAAGTTGGTATCAGAGCTCTAGGTTGCTTAGGTCTCACAACTCACGAACAACTTGGTAGAGTCTGAGGGATCAGTACGGAGACATCTATATTTATCCCCCAGAGGCTGCAAAGTTAGGATACCACATTTCTCCATACTCTGTCGTGCGATATAAATCCTGGGTATTTATCGAGTTTCTATTCTATTCTCTCGTAGATGGCGAGGACGCGATCTTCCCTTGGTTCTGCTCAGCAGCCCGACACTCCTGTTACAGCTCCTACGAGGGTCCGAGATCGAGGCCGAGGCAGTGCTAGAGGCCGAGGTCAGGTCCGTGCTCAGCCCTGAGCAACAGCCCTAGTCGAGGATCCTCAGGTTGAGTACAAGGAGGAGATTCTAGCTCCAGCAGTTCTAGCGGGACCAACTCAGGTCCCGGAATGATTCATAGCTACCCTAGTACTTCAGGATGCTCTCGTCCGTCTGGTAGGACTTATGGAGAGTATAGCACAGGCAGGACTTCTACCTACTGCACCTGCCGTATCTCAGGGTGGGGGAGGGACACAAACTCCTGCCACCTGTACGCCAGAGCAGCTAACTCAGCAGTTTCAGACTCCGGCACCTCAGCCAGCCGGATTAGTTCAGCCTGGTTTAGCACCACCGGTAGCTGAGGGAGCTGACAAGAAACCCCGTCACTTTGGGAGATTCAGTGCAGCCTCATCTGGAGGTAGAGACTCCTTTGGCAGAGGTCATCCTCCCAGGCTCTATCAGACAGCGCTTCAGATATCTCCTCGTGCACCGCCAGTTCATGTTATTGCACCACCAACATCTATCAGTGCACAACCACTCCAGAGTTTTCAAGGAAGTTATCAGGGTCGTTAGGGCTAGTTCTCGAGTCCTCAACCGCAGCAGCAGAGATCTTGCCATAATTGTGGTATGCCGGGGCACATTGTCAGATATTGTCCCCGAGTCTCTAGTGGTCCTCAGTATCAGGGCCCCCGTGCTATGGTTCCCGTAGCAGGCACACCCCTACCCTCTCAGCCAGCTAGGGGTGGTGGCCGTGGTGCCAGAGGAGGTGGTCAGGTTCTTAGAGGTGGAGCACAGGCCACGAGAGGTGGAGGCCAGGATGTTCAGATTGGAGGGGCTCCGCCCCGTTGTTATGCTATTCCTGCCAGACCCGAGGCTGAGGCCTCCGATGCAGTTATCACAGGTAGGACCTCCGTTTGCAACAGAGATGCTTCGGTATTAATTGATCCGGGTTCTACTTTCTCTTATGTGTCCTCAAATTTTGCCCCTTATTTGAGCATGCCTCGTGATTCTTTAAGTACTTTTGTGTATGTGTCTACCTCGGTGGGTGATTTTATTGTGGTTGACCGAGTCTATCATTCCTGCTTAGTTGTTATCGGTGGTTTGGAGGCTCGGGTAGACTTATGTCTCCTTGTCATGGTAGATTTTGATGTGATTCTGGGTATGGACTGGTTATCTCCCTATCATGCTATCGTGGACTGTCATGCCAAGACAGTGACCTTAGCCTTGCCAGGAATAACTCGCTTAGAGTGGAGAGGAACTCCTAGTTATTCTTCTGGTAGAGTTATTTCTTATATGAAGGCTCGGCGCATGGTCGAGAAGGGTTGTTTGGCCTATTTAGCATGTGTTCGTGATTCTAGTGATGAGGTCCCTTCTATAGAGTTTGTGCCCGTGATTCGTGAGTTTCCATAGGTATTCCCTGCTGACCTGTCGGGTATGCCACCCGACAGGGATATTGATTTTTG
>ML271613.1:18775-49125 GCA_005239495.1 Nicotiana undulata | reverse complement strand
CATCAGTTGAGGATCAGGGCGTCTGATGTGCCTAAGACGACTTTTCGCACTCGTTATGGGCATTATGAGTTTTTGGTCATGTCGTTTGGGTTGACTAATGCCCCCACTGCTTTTATAGAGTTGATGAACCGAGTATTCAGGCCTTATTTGGACTCATTCTTTATTGTTTTCATTAATGATATTTTGATATACTCTCGCAGCGAGAGGAGCATGAGCATCACCTTAGAGTTGTTCTCCAGACTTTGAGGAATCGGCAGTTGTATGCAAAGTTTTCTAAGTGCGAGTTCTGGTTGAGTTCGGTGGCATTCTTGGGCCACGTGGTATCGGCAGAAGGCATTCATGTGGACCCAAAGAAAGTTTCAGCAGTTAGATATTGGCCTAGGCCCACTTCAGCCACAAAAATTCGGAGCTTCTTGGGCATAACAGGCTATTATCGCCGGTTCGTGGAAGGGTTTTCATCTGTAGCAGCCCCTATGACCAAGTTGACGCAGAAGAGTGTTCAGTTAAGATGGTCTGAGGAGTGTGAAGCGAGCTTTCAGAAGCTCAAGACAACATTGACCACATCACCAGTGTTGGTATTGCCCTTAGGTTCAGGTTCGTATACCGTGTATTGTGATGCTTCACGGGTTGGACTTGGTGCGGTATTGATGCAGGAGGGCAAGGTTATAGCCTACGCATCTCGTCAGTTGAAGATTCATGAGAAGAACTATCCAGTCCATGATTTGGAGCTTGCAGTTATTGTTCATGCCTTGAAGATTTGGAGGAACTATTTGTATGGGGTATCGTGTGAGGTATTCACTGATCATAAGAGCTTGCAATACTTTTTTAAGAAAAAAGAGTTGAATATGAGGCAGAGGAGGTGGTTCGAGTTGCTAAAGGATTATGATATTACTATTCTCTATCATCCGGGAAAGGCCAATATGGTGGTCGATGCCTTGAGCCAGAAGTCAGTCAGTATGGGTAGCTTGGCCTATTTATCAGTTGGAGAGCGACCTTTGGCTTTGGATGTTCAGGCGTTAGCCAATCGATTTTTTAGGTTGGAGTTTTCTGAGGGTGGAAGTGTTTTGGCCCATACCGTCGCTCGTTCTTCATTGCATGATCGTATTCGCGCCAGGCAGTATGATGATCGTCATTTGTCTGCTCTTAGAGATACGGTTCAGCACGGACGTGCCCAGCAGGTCACATTCGATGCTGAGGGAGTTTTGAGATTGCAGGGTCGCATTTGTGTTCCCGATGTGGACGGAATTCGTGAGTTGATATTGCAGGAGGCCCATAGTTCCCGGTATTCCATTCATCTGGGAGCCGCAAAGATGTACCAGGACTTGCGGCAGCATTATTGGTGGCGTAGAATGAAGAAGGATATTGTGGCTTATGTAGCTCGGTGCTTGAATTGTCAGCAGGTTAAGTATGAGCACCAGAGACCTGGTGGTTTGATGCAGCAGATTCATCTTCCTGAGTTGAAGTGGGAGCATATCACGATGGATTTTCTAGTTGGGCTTCAACGGACTCAGAGGATGGTTGGTGCAGTATGGGTTGTTGTGGATAGGCTGACCAAGTCAGCACATTTCATTCCTGTGGCGGTTTCATCTTCAGCAGAGAAGTTGGCTCAGATCTATATGAGAGATGTTGTCAAATTTCACAGTGTGCCCTTATCTATCATATCTGACCGAGCATTTCATCCTCAGACGGACGGACAGTCTGAGCGCACTATTAAGATTTTGGAGGATATGTTGCAGGCATGTGTTGTTGATATTGGTGGTTCATGGGACCAGTTCTTGCCTTTAGCAGAGTTTGCCTACAACAACAGTTACCAGTCGAGCATTCAGATGGCTCCATATGAAGCGTTGTATGGTAGGCGGTGTCGGTCTCCAGTCGGATGGTTTGGGCCCGGAGAGGCTAGGTTATTGGATTCTGAGTTAGTCCAGGATGCCTTGGATAAGGTGAAGATTATTTAGGATAGGCCTCGTACAGCTCAGTCCAGGCAAAAGAGTTATGCAGATCGTAGAGTTCGAGATTTGGCTTTCATGGTAGGAGACCAGGTGTTCCTTCGAGTGTCGCCTATGAAGGGCGTGATGAGATTCGGAAAGAAGGGCAAGTTGAGCCCTAGGTATATAGGTCCATTTGAGATTTTGGATAAGGTAGGAGAGGTGGCCTACAAACTTGCCTTGCCACCGCACTTATCAGCAGTGCATCCAGTGTTTCATGTATCTATGCTCCGGAGGTACATTGCAGATCCATCTCACGTTCTTGACTTCAGCAGTGTCCAGTTGGACAACGATCTACTTTTGAGGAGGAGCCGGTAGCTATATTAGATAGGCAGGTTCCCCAGTTGAGGTCGAAGAGTTATCCTTCGGTCCGTGTTCAGTGGAGAGGTCAGCCTGCCGAGGACGCTACTTGGGAGTCCGAGTCCGATATGAGGGGTCGTTATCCCTATCTTTTCTCAGACTCAGGTACTTTTCTATGCCCGTTCGAGGATGAACGTTTGTTTTAGAGGTGGAGATTGTGATGACCCAAAAGGTCATCCTAAGCAATTCTAGCTAAATCTGTGTTCCGAGGCCCGGAAAGCCTTCCTTAATCTCACCTCGTTATGCGGTCGTAGCCCGGGCGTGTAGCCGGGAAGTCCTTATGTTGAAATTTGATGAAAATGGAAATTTAGGATAATTAAATGAATAAAGTTGACTTTGGTCTCCATTTTTGGTAAACGGACCCGGACCCGTGACTTGACGGTCCCGGAGGGTCCGTAGGAAAATATGGGACTTGGGCGTATGCCTGGAATCGAATTCCGAGGTCCCAAGCCCGAGAAATGAATTTTTAAAGAATATTGTTTTCTAAAAATAATAAAGGATTTCGAAAAAGAATAATTATGTGAAAACCATATTACCGGGACCGTATTAGGGTTCCGGAGCCCGGAATAGGTTTAATATATGTGATGTGACTTATCTGTGAAGTTTGGTGTAAAGAGAACTTGAAATGACGTGATTCAGATCAAAATCGGAAAAGTTAAGCTTTATGAAGTTTTAAGAAATTTCTATGAGTTTTGAGTTTTAATTCGTTTAGCTTGATGATATTTTGGTGATTTAAAAGCTTGAATAAGTCCGTAGGGTGTTTTGGGAGTTGCATGTGTTTTTGGTTTCGAGCCCCGAGGGCTCGGGTGTGATTCGGGTAGGTGTTCGGGGTGGTCAACTTAGGAAATTCACTGCTTATGCACCATCTTCTGGTGTGTCCGCACCTGCGAGCCTAGAGCCGCAGGTGCGAGACCGCAGGCGTGACTCCAAGTCCGCAGGTGCGGTCCCCCTCGCAGGCGCGACCCATGCGCCGCAAGGGCGTCATTCCTTGCAAAGGTGCAGCCTCTTCTAGGCCTGACCCAAGTCCGCAGGTGCGACCAATTTTCCGCACCTGCGCTACCGCAGGTGCGAGATTCGTCCAGTGATTTTTTTTCCTTAAGACCAAAACAGAAACATTACGGGATTTAACCCACTTCTTCTCAAACCTCTTCTTCTCCACAGCCCCTTAGCCATTTTTGAAGAGTTCCATCACTACAATCTCGGAGGTAATCGATTCTAACACCAGTTCCTTCCACTTTTCTTCCATAATCACTAGAGCCTAGGCCTAAAATCCTAAAACCAAGTAGAAATTAAGGGTTTTGGGTAGAGTTAGGGATTATGGGATTTTGGGCGATTCAACCTCAATTTGGGGTCGGATCTTGAAACAAATCATATATTTGAACTCGTGGGGTTATGAGCGATCGGGTTTTGGTCCGAGCCTCGTGTTTGGACCAAGCGGCCCGGGGTCGAATTTTGGTATTTTTGGAAGAATGATAGGATTTGAATATCTAGGCTATGGGATTGTGTTATTGAGTCTTTATTGATATTATTGAATTAATTATGCGTAGATATCGTTGTTTTGGAGTCGGATTATAAAGGAAAGACGGTCTTAGAGGGTTGATTGCTATACTTTGGACCGAGGTAAGTGTCTTGCCTAACTTTGGTGAGGGAATAGGTATTATTTGCTATGTGCTAAGTGATTATCATGTTCATTGCATAGGTGAGGTGACGAGTACCTATGCAATGTGTGTCAAGCACGCCCGTGAGTCTATTTTGATAGAAATTGTAGTATTTCTTCCATGTTTACCATATTATGAGATTGTCCTTACTTGATAATTCGTTCTTGTGGAAAATACTGTTTGTGGAGTTTAAGAAGTATTGATACGATTGAGAATCCAAGTGTAAAGTATACAATTGAGGTGATTTGGTTATAGCCGAGACCCTTGCCGGACATTTATTGAGTTATTAATTGATGATTTCCCCTTGCCGGGTGATATTGAACTGCATTTCCTCAATGCTGCATTCCTTTCCATTGTTATTTGTCATTTGCTTTGGTGAGGAAGAGTGTAACGCACGAAGGGTGATGTCGTGCCATGTTTACATTGATTATACCATACATTGCATAGTGAAAGAGAAAGTGAAGCACGAAGGTTAATGCCGTTCCATGTTTACATTGATTATAAGCACGAAGGTTAATGTCGTGCCATGATTACATTGATTATATCATACATTGCATAGTGAAAGAGAAAGTGAAGCACGAAGGTTAATATCGTGCCATGTTTACATTGATTATAAGCATGAAGGTTAATGTCGTGCCATGATTACATTGATCACATCATACATTTTATAGCGAAAGAGAAAGTGAAGCACGAAACATAATGTCGTGCCATGATTTACATTGATTATACCATGTTTCGCATAATGAGGAAGAGAGTAAAAGTACGAAGGGTGATTCCGTGCCATTATTTACATTCCTGGCATTTGTACTTGTCTTTACTTGGTACTTCTGTTAAACTACTTTTTATCTGTTTCTTATGATCAATGTACTGTCATATCTCACTTGTTATCCCTTTAACTGCTCTCGTTTCCCTTACTTGTCTGCTTATTTCTTGCGTTGCTATGTGTGTTATATGTTATAGAATAGGACAGGTGTACATCGCTTCTAAGTCTAGCCTCGTCACTACTTCGACCGATGTTAGGCTCGGCACTTACTCAGTACATGAGGTCGGTTGTACTGATGTACACTGCACTTCTTTATGTTGTGCAGATCCCGAACCTGGACCCTATGGACAACACTGAGGGAGTCTACTTCAGTCCACTTCAGAGGCTTCAAGGTATACCGTCGGCGTTCGTGGGCCTTGGTGTCTCTTCCGTCTTTGACTCTTCTGTTGTCTTATTTATTCTGTAGCTCCGAAGACAATTGTGTACCCTTCTTTCTAGACTTTGTATTTAGTACTCCATATAGAATTCGTGAGGTTGTGACATGCCGGTTTTGGGATTATGCGACGTTGTGTACTTTACCGTTTCATTAAACCTTTCGGACTTTTATTACATTTCTACTGTAAGCATTTTTAAGTGTTTGTTATTTCCGTTAAGTTTTGAAAGGCATTACCTTTACTACTATTGACATGAGTTGAAATTTGTTAGATTTATTACATACGTTGGCTTGTCTAGCGGGTTCAACGTTAGACGCAGTCACGACTTGAAGGTGGGATTTCGGGTCATGACAATTTACTTTTAAGACTATGAGGTGGTACCTCGGGAGTTCTCCCTATATATTTACTTTTGATAATGGCGGTACTTCGGGAGTTCTCCCTGCATATTCATTTTAGGACTACGAGACGGTATCTCGGGAGATCCCCTAGTGTTTATCTATGGTCGTGGAACTGTTATTTCCTTGTGTTTTCCTTTTGTTAAATTCCACTCTCTTATTATATTGTTATATTCTCCTATTTTATTTGTCATATACATTTGGGTCTGACCTGACCTCGTCACTACTCGACTGAGGTTAGGCTTGGCACTTACTGGGTACCATTGTGGTGTACTCATGCTACTCTTCTGTACATGTTTTGTGTGCAGATCCAGGTGCTCACTATCAGCCACATTATCAGTGAGCAGAGACAGTTAGACTTCAAGGTATATTTGTCATGTCCGCATACCTTAGAGTCCCACTCTATTCTTCCTTATGTCAAACACTTCCTGTATTTCTTTTTATTAGACTCTGATGTCTAGAGATAATATTTTCTTTCTGTAGTTTGTGACTTACGATGTTCCGGGTTTTTGGAAGACTGTGAATTTCTAGAGTATTGGTTATTGTACATGTCGAGCGGCGTTGTTACTAGTTATTCAATTATCTATTGTTGTTAGTTGCTAAGTTTTACTTTCATTTTTGTTATTTTTCACAATTTGTTAGGCTTACCTAATCATAGAGACTAGGTGTCGTCACAACATTTTTCAGAAGGAGTTTGGGTCATGACATACTCCCAACTAAAAGTGTTTGGATGTAAAGCTTTTCCACATGTGCCGAAGGAGCAGAGAACGAAGCCGGATCACAGTGTTATCCCCTGCATCTTTATCGGTTATAGAGATGAAGAGTTCAGCTACAGATTGTGGGATCCATAAAGGAAAAAGATCATCAGAAGTAGAGATGTGATCTTCAGAAAAGATGTGGTCGGGATCGATAATGATCAATCAGCAAAGACCAAAATTGATAATGGTACAGTTACTAAATTTGTTACTACTCATATTGTACTTGTGCGTAATTCTTCCACATGTGAAGAATGGCCATGGAAGGCGAAGATGAAGATGTTGCTGAACAGGGGAGCACCCTAGTCCACAAGAGGAAGAAGGAGAGCAACAACATCAATAAGAAGGACAACAACCTTTGAGAAGATCTGAAAGAGAGAAGGTAAAGTCCAAAAGGTATCCTTCTTCAAAGTATATCCTCGTCACTGATGAGGGGAAGCCAGAGAATTTCAATGAGGTGCTATCTAATATGGAAAATATCCAGTGGATGGAAGCATGCAAGAAGACATGAATTCTCTACAAAAGAATGATATGTACGAACTAATTGAACTTCCAAAAGGAAAAAGACCGCTTAAGTACAACTGGGTCTTTAAGCTCATGAAAGATAGAAATGGCAAGCTGGCAGACACAACCTCGATTGGTGGTAAAAGGTTTCAAACATAAGAAAGGTATTGATTTTGATATATTTTTCTCACATGTTGTCAAATTGACTTCTATTCAAACATCTTGAGCTTGGTAGCTGCCTAGATCTTGAAGTGGAGCAGTTGGACGTGAAAACTGCGTTTTTGCATGGATATTTAGAAGAAAAGATCTATATGAACCAACCAGAAGGTTTTGATGTAAAGGCAAAGAAACACATGGTGTGCAAGTTGAAAAAGAGTCTTTATGGGCTGAAACAAGCGCCTAGGCAGTGGTACAAGAAGTTTTACTCATTCATGAGACGTCAAACGTACACAAAGACCTTTTTAGATCCATGTGTATACTATAAGAGATTCTCTAACAATAACTTTATTATCTTGTTATTATATGTGAATGACATGCTGATTGTAGAACAAGACAAGTTGATTGCCAAGTTGAAGGAAGACTTATCCAAGTCATTTGACATGAAAGACTTGGGCCCGACACGACAAATTCTAGGAAGGAAGATTATCCGAGATATGACAAGTAGTAAGTTGATGCTGTCAAAACATAAGTATATTGACTGTATACTTAAATGCTTCAACATGATGAGTGTTAAACAAGTAGCACGCCTATTGCTGGCATATGAAGTTAAACAAGATAGTGTGTCCTACAACAAAGGAAGATAAAGAAAGTATGGCTAGAGTTCCATATTCTTCTGCCGTCGGGATCTTGATATATGCAATGGTATGTACTAGATTGATATTGCTCATGTTCTCGGTATTGTTAGCAGGTTTCTTGATAATCCCGAAAAAGAACATTAGGAATATGTGAAGTGGATACTTAGGTATCTAAAAGGAACCTCATATGAGTGATTGTGTTTTGGGAGATCAGACCCAGTCTTGAAGGGCTACACGAATGCTGATATGGCAGGTGATATTGATAATCGTAAATCTATTACAGGATATCTGTTCACATTTTCAGGGAGAACTATATCATGGCAGTGGAAATTTCAGAAGTGTGTCGCACTCTCTATAACTGAAGCAGAGTATATTGCCTCTACTGAAGCTGGAAAGGAGATGGTTTGGTTGAAACGGTTTCTTCGAGAGTTTGGATTGCATCAAAAGGAGTATGTCGTCTATTGTGACAGTCAAAGTGCAATAGACCTGAGAAAAAACATCATGTATCATGCAAGGATGAAGCATATCGACGTGAGATATTACTGGATTCGAGAAACGATAGAGGATGGATATATGCAGGTCAAGAAGATTCATACAAGTGAGAATCCTTCGGATATGCTGACCAAGGTGGTACCTAAGAGACAAGTTTGAGCTATGCAAAGAACTTTTCGACATGAACTCTATATGAAAAGCTGTAGTTACCTCTTTCAGGTGCATGGAACTGGAGGGGAAGATTTATTGGGTCCATCCCACGACCCATGTGAAAGAAGATGAAGCTTCCTTTCGGTTTTGTCAAGCCAACAAATTTAGAAAAGATTTGGGCAGCTGACTTTTGCAGTAAATATTGATGTTATTGCATACATTAATATGGTCATTATGCAACTATAATAGGTGCCTCTACTTTCATTTGTAGACACACCAACAAAGAGAAAGAAAGAGTAAGGTTTTACATATATGGTATAAGAAAATAGTCTGTGAGAAAAATATAGAGTGGGCGATATTGTAGTGAGGTGGGAATATCAAAAGAGGGTTATTTCTTTTGAGTGTTGTGATAGTCTTTGGAGTAATTTACTCGGACCTACAAAGTGTAAACTTGCTATAGTGATATCAGTTGCTCCTCTGAGAGTCGTGGTTTCTTCCCTTATTCAGAAGAATTTTCCACTTAAAAATCTTGGTGTCGTTGTCGCTCTTTTATTCTTGTTGATATTGTTCCTTGTGCTACATTATTATTCCTCTTTTATTATCATGAATATTATTTTTGTGGAGGATTTATTCCCAACAGTTCAGTCGAACCCCTTTCGCCAAAAATTATACTATATATATAAGGTCAAATATTTTTCATGTATGTATATTATGTGTTCAATCCCCTAAGTTTCTTTGCGTGTTTACTATTTTTATTTTTTGATTCTCTTTCATGTAAATCCTGCTTGTGCCGATGCTGATACACTAGTTCTTATTCCAGAGCAACCCTATTTCAAATTGGTCGCTAGATCGGTGTGGATGCTAAGTTATAGGTACGGTGAGTAATTACTAAGCATAGTCAAGTTTAGACCACAAAGTGAGGAAATTACATGAGCTGCAAGGATCAAGCATTTATTAATGCAAGGAAAGCCATTTGAAGTGGTTAGATAAGACAGGTGATGCAAAATGATTCAACGTCAAAGTATCAAAGCAAATACTACTATGTTATTTAACACTGAAATTATGTCAGCCAACTTTTTGGGAGATGCCTAGGTTGTAATCCTGCTTTGAAGTTTAAATACAGTGTAATTTAGTGGTGTTAATAAAAAATCAACCACCTAAATTTTAGGATAGCTCAATCTTCTTCGTTCCAACCGACTGTAAAATAGAAAATTTTATCCCATATAGCAAAGTATATATTATTTATTATAAATCAAAACTATTTTAAAATATTATTTTTTATAGCTACTTTTTATATTCTATAGAAAAATAGGTATTTATGGCATGCCATTGATGCGTGAAATACGCTATTTATGTTTTTTCTCTCTCTTTATTTCAGTTAACACACAATTCTCTCTCAAAATCTGAGCAAAGTTTTCCTTCTTTCTCTTTCTTCGAGCAAAATACCTGCTTCTAGTCGTGAATTCTCTGGCCGAATCATCCGAGGTTACTGTGATTGAAAATACTCCTAAAGGTTCAATCAATATACAGTATGTACACCAACATGATTGTTGGATGAATAACAGGGCAGAAGTTCTTAAATGATGAGTCATCAATTTCTACATAACTATGAGTTAGAATCGTCGGCGTCATCATCCACTATTGGCTCATCCTCTTAGGCGAACAAATATGGACATGTCTACCTCGGAGAAGATTTGAGGGCCGGGTTTTTGTTCGTCTCCATTTTTAGTTTTAATACAATGTATACAATATTTTGCTTTGCCGAAAAAAGCCATCCCTTTTTTTAGTCATAAACCATGATACAAAGACATTATATTCTCTACAAATACACTCAAATACATTGTATATTTGTATAAATACATTATTATTTTTGCCTGTATTTATAGATTCCGAAGCTATGTATTTTTTGAAAACAGCCAAACATCACTGTGTTTTGTGATTTTTTGTTGTTTGAATTCGGTGAACTGAATACAATGTATAATAGTGAATAATGAATATATGTGAATTGAATACAATGTATAATAGTGAATAATGAATATTTGTGAATTGAATACAATGTATACAGTCCAATTGAATAGAATGATTGTATTAAAAAATAGACTTCACACGTGTAATATTTTTTATGACAAGACGATCCATATGGAGCAATAGAAACATGACAGCTGGTCACAAATTTACAAAGAGGTACGAGACAAAGAAGAATGGAACATCATACCCACGAGACAATTAGATGCGGGGGCCTCAGTCTAATTGAGGAGTTGGAGAGACACGGTGAGAATGAACCGAGGCAGAATAAAGGGCAGATTCAAAGATCTTCAATCAATGAGCCAAACCTTACATAATCTTCACGCAACAGTTATGATTACCTATTGTAACGTTACATTAATGATATTATTAGTCATTAATGCTGAATCATTAAGAAGGGTAGGCGTTATATTAAGAAATTCCCCATAAAAGGGAGTAAAATATCACTTGTATGGACACGTCCGAACCACTACAGAAATACACTTACTTTTGCGCATTTTTATTGCTTTCTTATTACAAGTATAATTATTATTAGCTAATTTTCTTGGTTATCAGAAACTCGAGTACTTCTAAAAATAGCTTTGGGCAGAGAATCTAATACTTTGGTTAAACAAATTGGTTCAACTGTCGAAAATTTGATAATCTTTATTTTTTCTCAAACAACCTTTCGAGAATCATGTCAAACGCCAACGATAACAACCAGCAGGTTATTGGAACTCCATCCCCATCACCTCAAGGATCCCCAGGAGGTTCAAGGGACCACTCCCCAGGGAGATCTACAACCCAAAATAATGATCAAACTAGAAATGAGCAAATAGGGGAACAATACCCTGTGAAGCAAATGGTTGGCGAATATGTGAATGAAGCTCTTCAAGCATTCATCGGGGGGATACCAGCTGTATCACCTACGCCTCCTCCAAACAATACTGCAACTGTGGAAAACCCACAACTCGGACTAGCAAATTCAGGAAGTAGAGGCACTCCAAATGAGTCTCTTGAAGGAAGACCAGGTATGTCTAATAATTCAGATTTACAATCTTTACTACTAACCTTGTAGAAACAGGTGAAAGAACAAAACGATCGTATCGAACAAAATCCTAGAGTACCACCTGTCATCAAGGGTATTGACATTGATAGATATTCTTAACAACCTTGGAAGCCAAGTGCAGCACCATTGCCTATTCCCAAGAAATTCAAAATGCCTGACATACCAAAATACGATGGACAACCGACCCACATGATCATGTTACTACTTTCACCAGGAGTAAAAGGCAACGACTTGACTAAGCAAGAAATTGAATCTGTGTTGGTCAAGAAGTTTTGAGAAACCCTCACCAAAGGAGCGTTAACATTGTATTCTCTCTTACTTGAAAATTCTATTGACTCTTTTGCTGAGCTTGCAGATTCATTTATCAAAGCACATTCCGGGGCAAAAATATTAGAAAAAAGAATGGAAGATATATTCAAAATAAAACAAGGAGACACGGAGTTGCTCCGTGAATTCATAGACAAGTTCCAACGTGAAAGAATGTTGCTACCAAGAGTGCCTGACAATTGGGAAGCAATGGCATTTGCAAGTAATTTGAATAATAAAAGCTCGGAAGCCACGAGAAGACTCAAAGAAAGCTTGAGAGAGTTCCCAGCCACGACATGGAACGATGTCTATAATAGGTACATCACCAAGTTGCTAATAGAAGAAGATACTATTGCACAATCAAAAGCAGAAGACAAGACCAGTTCTAGATGCTCCAAATCATAAAGAAGAACCGGTAAAAATAGGTACGGTCCATATATGGGACCCTCGGGATGGGAGAATAGTTCCAAATCTGAAAACACACGGCCTGATCACAGAGCACCATATAGAGATTCGAGCTCATCATCATCAAGATTCGGAAAGTGTCGAGACGAGCGAAATAGAGGTAATGTAAGAATTGGAGACTAAAATTTTAATATAAGTACTTCTGAATTAATTACTGTATTAAGAAATATGGGTCATAAAGTTCGATGCCCAAAGAAATGGGATCGAATCCAAACAGAAGGAATCCAAACTTCCGTTGTGAATTTCACAACGATCATGGGCACATAATGTCATATTGCAGGTTATTGCAAGGTGAGGTAGAACATTTATTAAAGCAAGGGTATCTAACAGAACTGTTTAGTGAAAAAGGTAAACAACATATATGAAGAATATGCAGGAACCCCCAAAGACACCTTCTCCAAAGAGAACAGTAAACGTGATAAACGGAGGAGAGGAAGTGAATGGCGTAACTTATAAAAAAATGACCAAGTTCATAGTAACTCACGGGAAACGAACTTGTGAAACTTTGGAGGCTGATAATATATCTTTTGACGACGCAGATGCTGATGGATTATTACTTCCACACAATGATGCACTGGTAATATCCTTACTTATACATGACACTTACGTGAAAAGAGTGTTAATTGATCCAGGTAGCTCGGTCAATATCATTTTTTTGAGAGTTGTGGAAGAGATGTTGATGGGGAACTGTATAATTCCAAAAGCACGTTGCTTGTCTGGGATCGACAACTCTATTGTCATAACAAAAGGAGAAATTGAGCTTAGTACCTATGCAGAAGGTGTTATCAAGGATACGAAATTCCAAGTCATTGATACTGATATGTCTTATAACGTAATCATCGGGAGACCTTGGATCCGTGATGTGGAAGCAGTACCATCTACTCTACATCAAGTGATTAAATTCCCTTCCAAATGGGGAATCCAACAGATTTGGGGTGATCAACAGACCTCAAGAAACATCAATTCAGTGATACATACCAATAAAGAAGAAATAGCGGAAGAATCAAAGGACGAGAAAATAATTCGAACAGACACGGAAGAAAACGATAAAGAAACGGTGAAACAAATCACCACAGATGTCGCATCAAGACACACAAACATGGACTCCAGACCTGATGTTATTCAAGAACCAGAAGAAAATGAGAATATCAAGACAACTACTGAGGAGCTCAAAGCTCTTCCACTGTTCGAACATGAGCCTGAGCAAAAAGTCCATATAGGCGCAAGGCTAAGCCCAATAAAAAAGGTAAGTTAATTGAATACTTAAAAGCTAACGCAGATTGTTTTGCTTGATCCTATTCAGATATGACAGGTATACCCCCAGAAGTGATGACTCATAAACTAAATGAGGATCCATCTTTTGTACTTGTCAAGCAAAATAAAAGAAAGCAGGGATCGTTCAAGAATCAAGTGATCGATGAAGAGGTACAGAAACTCTTTAAAATCGGTTTGATACGTGAGGTAAAATATCCTAATTTATTAGCTAACACCGTAGTGGTACCTAAAAAGAATGGTAAATGGAGAGTATGCGTAGATTATACAGATATGAATAAAGCATGCCCAAAAGATTCATTTCCATTACCGCACATAGATCAAATGATTGATGCCACTGCAGGTCATGAATTGTTAAGCTTTCTAGATGTGTATTTTGGTTACAATCAGATAAAAATGGACCCCTCAGATGAGGAAAAAACCTTCTTTATTACGAACGAGGGGACTTATTGTTACAAAGTCATGCCTTTTGGATTGAAAAATGTTGGAGCCACGTATCAAAGGCTAGTGACCAAGATGTTCCAGGAACACTTGGGGAAAACAATGGAGGTGTACATTGATGACATATTGGTGAAATGAACACAAGCACAAGATCATTTCCAACATCTCTCAACTACTTTAGAGATCCTCCGCAGGTATAACATGAAATTAAATCTAGAAAAGTGCGCTTTCGGCGTCGAATCAGGTAAATATTTGTGTTTTCTCGTATCAAATAGAGGCATTGAAGTAAATCCTGCTCAAATTAAAGCTATTGAAGAAATACCTAATATACTTACGAGCAAAAAGGAAGTTCAAAGATTAACAGGTAGGATTGCAGCTTTAGGAAGATTCATCTCCAGGTTTTCAGAGAATAGTTTTAAATTCTTCTCAGTACTAAAGAAGCAGAATCAGTTCGAATGGATTGAAGAATTTCAACAGGCTTTTAAAGATTTGAAGGCCTATCTATCAAATCCCTCACTAGTGTCTAAACCAAAAGAAGAGGAAAGGCTATACGTTTATCATGTTGTTGCAAAAATTGTCGTAAGCGCAATTTTGGTAAGGGAGGACAAATGTAAAAAATCTCCTATCTACTATGTAAGTAAGTCCTTACTTGATGCTAAAACTAGATATCCTCATCCATAAAATTAGCCTTAGATCTAATCATGGTAGCTAGAAAGCTAAGACCGTACTTTCAGTGTTACCCAATTATTGTCGTAACTTCATATCCAATGAGGAATATTTTACATAAACAAGAATTGTCAGGAAGATTAGCTAAATGGTCAATAGAACTAAGCGAACATGACATAGTCTATCAGCCTAGGACTGCAATAAATTCTCAGGTTTTGCCTGATTGCGTAGCTGATTTCAATTGCAGTATAATTCCTGAAGTGGAAAAAGAATTGCAAACCTTTACTGGGCTAATCCAGGAATATGGACACTATTCATTGATGTCTCTTCTAATATTAAAGAAGCCATCTTAGGAATTGTTTTAATACCACCTACGGATGAAAAGATAAGACAAGCTATTAAATGTTATCCCATAACTAACAATGAAGCAGAGTACGAAGCTGTCATTGCAGGACTTGAATTAGCACGAGAACTTTCAATCGAGCAGATCATGATCAAAAGTGACTCGCAACTAGTGGTAAACCAGATGCATGGGGCTTATACTGTTAGAGAGACGAGAGGAAAACATAGAAGCGGATGCGTTGGCTAATCTTCCAGCAGTTACCGATGTAACAAATAAAGAAAATGCTATTGTGATACACTTGTTTCATTCAGCAATCGACCAGAACAAAAATGAGGTAACATTCATTAATTTAACCTAGGATTAGAAAAATGAAATTGTAAATTTTTTGCAGAATGGTACCGTACCTGATGACAGAAAAGAAGCTCAAGCACTTCGCCTAAAAGCAGCACAGTACTACCTAGTTCGTGATACATTATACCGCAAAATGTTTGGAGGTCCCCTAGAAAGGTTCCTTTGTCCCAATCAAGCTGAATACGTAATGAAAGAGGTACACGAAGGACAATGTGGAAACCATGTCGGAGCAGGGTCTTTAGTCAAAACCCTAACCAGAGTAGGGTATTATTGGCCCAAAATGGAAGAAGACGCTGAGAATTTCGTAGCTAAATGCGATAAATGCCAGCGATATGCTAACAATATGCATCGACCTACATAATTGCTCCACCCAATTGTGTCACCATGGCCATTTATGAAATGGCGGATGGATATAGTAGAACCTCTTCCCCCAGCTAAAGTAAAGGTACGATTTTTACTCGTATTAACAGATTATTTCTCAAAATGGGTGGAGGCAGATGCTTTTAAACAGGTGTGAGAAAAAGAAGTGAAACTCTTCATATGGCGAAACATCATGTCATTTTGGTATACCAAAGGAAATCGTATGTGACAATGGCCCACAATTCATAGGCTCACAAATCATAGAATTTTTCCGAAGCTGGAAAATCAAACAAATCACTTCTTCACCATATCATCCCGTAGCTAATGGGAAAGCAGAGTCAACGAACAAAATCATTGTCAATAATTTGAAGAAACGGTTGGAAAAAGTTCAGGGAAATTGGCCTGAAGAGCTACCGGCAGTGTTATGGGCTTATAGAACTACTGCAAAAACATCCAGGGGAGAAACCCCATTCGCGTTTGTTTATGGTTCAAAAGCTTTAATACAGTGGAAATTGGTGAACCAAGCATGAGATTCACAACAAAAAACAGAAGAAACGAACAACAACGAGTTGAGAAAAATCTGGATTTGATCGAGCAAAGGAGAGTAGCTGCATTAATACGCATGTCATCTCAAAAACAAATTATAGAGCGATATTACAACAGAAAAGCTCACCTAAGATATTTTAAAATTGGGGACTTCGTCATTAAAAAAGTCTTCTGTCACGACCCAAAGTCCTAACTCAGGTCTTAATGGCGCCCAACAGTGGGGTCAGGCAAGCCAACATTTAAACTGCTACGGTTCCTTCCCATTGACTTAAACATATCAATATGTACTAAGTTACAAAGCTTAAAATATCAACCGAATAAGGGTAATTAACCAGTNACTGGGTACATATTTATTTATGTACTCATGCTACACTTATGTACTTAATTGTACAGGTTCTGAGGCTAGTGCATCTGGTTATCATACCGGAGCTAGATTCTGATATAGTGGACCTGACTTCATGGTGAGCTGCTTCCCCTGACGATCCTCAGTAGCACCAAAGAGTTTCTTTTGTTTATTTTTCCGTCTATTTATTTCAGACAGTGGGATTGTATAGTTTGTCTTTTGTACATCCAGTTAGTATGCCCGTGCTACTCGTGACACTAGTTCCTGACACACACGTAGTAGTTATTGTGAATTCCGGTCTGTGCATATATATATATATATATATGCACAGACCGTAATTCACAATAACTACTACGTGTGTGTCAGGAACTAGTGTCACGAGTAGCACGGGCATACTAACTGGATGTACAAAAGACAAACTATACAATCCCACTGTCTGAAATAAATAGACGGAAAAATAAACAAAAGAAACTCTTTGGTGCTACTGAGGATCGTCAGGGGAAGCAGCTCACCATGAAGTCAGGTCCACTATATCAGAATCTAGCTCCGGTATGATAACCAGATGCACTAGCCTCAGAACCTGTACAATTAAGTACATAAGTGTAGCATGAGTACATAAATAAATATGTACCCAGTGAGTATCCAGTCTAATCTCGAAGAAGTAGTGACGAGAGGTCGACCTGACACTCACTAAGGTCCAACAGTATAGTATAACAGAGTATAATGAAAACGGTAGGCATGTAAGACAGTAACAACATGTACATATAGGGCACATAAATCCAAGTAAATACTGATAGTAAGTAAACAATTACTACTTCACTTTTCCCCCAAATATCTGTCAAATCAATATCCACGAAAATAGTAACAGCTTATCATGTACACACAGGGTAAAGACAACTAGCCGGTGTCGTAAAGGGAATATCTATGCACTGCCGAGGATCGAACGGAACGTACCACAAGTGCATTCCTACCATAGTGCAATCTCACCTATGCACTGCCGAGGGTTGCACGACCCGAACCATAAGTGCATTTATCAAATTAACCATCTTTGTGCACTGCCGAGGATCGAACGGCCCGTACCACAAGTGCATCTTTAAATCCGTCATGGCGTACGACCCGCTCCCATGAGAGTGGGGGGAAATCACACTCCGCTCGTGGAATGTAACTTGCGAAGCAGTCACATGCACAGACAATATTCTAAAATTTTACTTTCCATAACCAATTCCTTCAAATTATCCAATTCCATGAAATCTCGGAGAAACAATACTACACATAACATGAGTTCGTAGCATATATATATATCGTTATAAGGAAGAATATAGGCCTGCTATGGGCCTAACTACCCGGACATAACAATAATAGTCGCTACATACGGACTCTCGTCACTTTGTACGCACGTAGCCCCCAAAATAATTACACATAGCATATAAATCACCTATGGGGACCATTCCCTCTTACAAGGTTAGAAAGGAGACTCACCTCGTGTCGAATCTACCTCCCGGACCAAGAACGCGCCCGAAACTCTGAACTCTACACCCGAGGACTCGTAACTAGCCAAATGTTATACAATTATATCAATTCAAGCTCAAAGTATGGAAATTATCCCATTTATTCAATAAATTCATCATTTTTGAAGAGATCCCAAAATTCAACCCCGGCCCGGACGCTCGAATTCCTAAAATTCACGAAGGAATCACTCACCCATATCCTAAGGATCGTTAATATACGATTTCTACTTGAATTCATAGCAACTAATGGGTAATTCATCAAATTCCTCAAGAACCCTAAGTTACTACCAAATCTTGATTTTTCACTAATTTAGTAGCTAGTTCAATAAGTAATTCATGTGTTAAACTAGTACTAGTGTAGAATTAACTTACCTCTTCAGTAGATAGGTGAATTTGCCCTTTCCCAAGCTCCCTAGGTCGTCAACGGAGGTGAAAGAATGAGGAAAATGAAGGAAATCCTGAGTTTTTAAAAGAACCACACTGCCTACAGTGTTCTCGCACCTGCGGCTTAGGGACCGCACCTGTGGTCTCGCACCTGCGAGCAAGGGCTCGCACCTGCGGAACTGGACGAGAGAGGCTAGGATCACACATGCGGAGGGGAGACCGCACTTGCGGCTCCGCTCATGCGGACCTTTGTCCGCACCTGCGAGAAAGGGGGCCTCACCTGGGGCCGCACCTGCGATGCCTGGGACCGCATGAGTGGTCCCGCACCTGCGACTGGGCAACCGCACCTGCGGTCACACCAGATCAGGTGCACCAGCAGTTGCATCAGCTGGTTTTTAGCCCCGTTTGGTGCCCGAGAGGCACCTGAGACCACCCGAACCCCCGTCCAAATATACCAACAAGTCCCAAATCATAATACAGACTCGCTTGAGCCTTCGAAACACTCAAAACAACGCTAAAACTCAAAATCACACCCCAAAACCCCTAGAATCATAACTTAAGCACTTCAAGTTCTTGATTTCTATAACAATGTGCCATACCGACTTATACTACTGGGAATGACACCAAATTTTGCAGGCAAGTCATAAATGACATAACGGAACTATTCCCGATCTCGGAATTCCATTCGGACCTAGATAACATAAAATCACGTTCCAAACAAAATTTCAAACTTAAGGAAATTCTTATTTCTATATTGGGCGCCGAAACGCTCCCGGGTCATCGAAAACCCATTCCGAACATGCGCCCGAGTCCGAAATCCCATACGAAGCTACTGAAATTGTCGGAACTCGATTCTGGGTCATTTGCTCAAAATGTTGACTGAAGTCAAACTTAGCCAAAAAGGCCAACCTTAAGGAACCAAGTGTTCCAATGGTACCCTAAAACACTTCAAAATACTGAACCACCCGTCCCCGCAAGTCTTAAATCACACGAAGCCGCTATGGGAAAACTCATTTAGGGGAACGGGGTCTGATAACGTGAAACGACCGATCGGGTCGTTACATCTTCCAATCAACAAAGGAGGCCGGTGCAGGAAAACTAAACCCAAATTGGGAAGGAACCTACAAAGTTCGTGGCATTGCTGGAAAAGGCGCTTATGAGCTGGAAACAATGAATGGCAGAATTTTACCAACAAGTTGGAATACTGTTCATTTGAAGAATAATTACTTCTAAAGAAAAGGAATACCCACGGTCAGGAAAAAAGCTAGCCCATAACCAGATGATGATTAGACCTGCATAGACACGAGGAAGTAACTGAATTCCCGGTCTAGGGTTACAACTTTCTGATGGGCATTTTAAAGGGTTAAGCATTCATCATCTAAACTATATACCTTCGAGTCCCGTATGTTTTTCCTTTTCAGGAAAAGGACCACAAGAAAGGAATAGTCAAGTGCTCGAGATTTCATTCTTCAAAGCTCAAACACTTGGGGGACTATATAATATAGAAGGCAAAGAAGACTATCAAAAAAGTCAAAACTCAAGCCCGAAGATCCATTTTTCCCAACAAGTCAAGCGTTATGAGCAAAATCAAAGAGCCAATGACAAAAGCACAAAGCCTGATTCAGAAACCTACAAAAAACATATTCGTGAATGAAAACGAATGTTTAGGTTAAAGGAAGAATGTTAGTTACGGGTAAAAATGCATACCCTTGTGTTTATTCAAAATATGTTGTAAAGGAAAATAGTTACGAGTAAAAATTCATACCCTCGTGTTTATTCAAAATCTATTGGAAAGAAAACAGTTATGAAAGAGTTATGGACGATACTCAAACACATGTAAAATGTTACGAAAGTTCGACTAATAAAAAGACTTTCTTAGAAACATTGTTCAGAAAAAAAACATGTGAATTCCTATCTCTCTTTTGTATGTTTACACCATTATGAAGTTGAGACGTCTTCTTCATTAAGTGTCGATCATAAAGGGCCCTCTTTTATAAATTGTGCTTATTTCAAAAAGACACGAAATATCAAAGTATCCTCAATGCAAAATTAAAAACTAAGGGGTAAAACAAAAACCCTAACGAAAAGCCTGCAAACACTTAAGAGTAAAACAAAAACTCGAGAAATCATAAGTCATGCTAATATTAATATTAATATTATGGAAAAAACTAAGTATTAACTTAGTTTAAAGCCAGATTTTTTATACAAGGTTGCCCTTAAGTTGTCATTGGGGACTTACAAGAACCAAACTTTACCCCCAAATGGGACCAGGGGTAACCACCAATTACTCCAAAAAAAAGGACAGGGTTCAATAAACTCTTTCACTAGACAGTGGGGGGATTATCTTCGTCAGCAGGAGGAGTGGCTTGAGATGGCGAGGCTTGAGCAACAGCTTCATCAGGAACGATCTCATCACCCGTTGGGACCTCAACTTCAGGTGATGACATTTTTTGACTCTGCCGAGACTTTTCAATCGTCTCCATGGTTTTGGAAATTTCAACTTCTAAGTCAAAATTCTCTTGGACCATTTCCGTCAATGGGTCAAGACGGGAATTCAAATAAGCCCAACTTACATCAACAACTACTTTGTCTTCAAGAGCCTCGTAGTCTTTCTCCCATTGTTCGATATCGACTCTTAACTCATCTCTCTCAACCACGATAGCATCATAAGTAGCCTGCAAAGGGGCAAAGGATCTTTCCAGAAATTGAATCTTGTCTGAAGATTCACGGAGGTCTTCTTGAGTCCAAGTATGTGATTGCACAAGTTCACCAGCGTAAGCCTCCTTTTGATCCAACAAAGCCTTCAAGCTTCTTATCTCTTCAGTAGCATGGGTAAGCTGCTCCGCAAAGGAAGATTCCAAGATGATTTTATCTTTACCTGCCTGATTTGATGATGCCTTCTCTATTTTCAATTCCGCTGCAATTACTCTGATCTGCTACTCCAAGGTACATTTCTCCTCCTCTAATGCCTCCATATCAAGATGAAGACTCTCGAACTGCTCCTTCCAGTTGTCAGCCTCAATATGATAGTCATTTGCTAACTGCTCCGTATGAATGATTCTTTTCATTAATTTTGTGCCAATAAGATTGATCTGCATAAAATGAGAAGTTAGATACGGTAAATGATATAAAAAGAAGGATGGATGATATAAGGTCTACCTTCAAGGACGAATGCAAAATCTTGTTCATCCAAGTTAAGGAGCTGTGACTTTCCAACCAGGCCTATCAGGGGCTTTAGTCATACATCCGCCTTGCCTGACTTCTTTAAGAGGATGCCTCCCGCAGGAACCTCTATCATTATTTGCTTCATCACCCTACTACTTGAATATCCTACTTCAACAATAGAAGGCACGGAAGTAAGGGTAGATGAAGGAGCCACAGATGGAATAGGCGGGGGAGCAGAAACAGTAACGAGAGCAGTAAACGAAAGCTCCACAGGAGCAGACGGAGGGAAAATAGCAAGAGGTGCTTCCTCTGAAACTGTGCCAACGCCTTGATGGAACAATTATTCAATTAATTTATTAGCAGGAGAGGGAGTTGCATCTTCAGGAGTGGAATGTTCTTATTCAGGTACGGGAGGATCAACAACGGGAAAAGACTCATTATTAGATACGACCCTCCTTCTTTGCAACCTCCGAATCAACGAACCTCCTCCTGTTCTTCCTCATCCTCCAAGGTCTGGGACCCACTTGCCTTCTTTTTTGACGAAGAGGAGTTAACAATGATTTCTTGGGCCTTAGTCAAAGAAATATTTGAAGCGGACACATCAGCATTAGAGACTCCACGAGCGGGAAACCCTAACAAATGAAAGGGATCAAAAAAGCTCGAAAAGAGAAAGAAAGGAAATATAAAAAAAAGACCTTACCATGAGTTTTCACCTTCCAACCAAACCTCGACGAGAGGTACTTCCAAGAACGTTCTTCCATAGGAGCGATCAACAGTAATTTTTCTACCCAATCACAGAAAACGGAGACTTCCTCGACGGTTCCCATGGTTGCTGCAAAAGGAAAAGAAACACTCACGGTACTGGAAATTTATAAAAAAATAAAGAAGGAAAGTGAGCAAAACTGTACTCATGTGCAAAGTTCCACTTCTCAGGGAAGGGAAAATTATCTTCACCTAATAAACCTACAGTAGGGACAACAATATACCAGACATACCATCCTCTATCCTTGTCATCATCAGGTATAACTAAATCTCTTTTACTCCTAGCCGTGAGAGTAAAACTCCTTGGCGGAATAGCATCAGGGAATAGAAATGAATAAGATGATGGAAAGTGAAAGGAACTGAAACCAAGTTAGCCAAATACCTAAGGCATGCAACTGCCCCCCCCCAAATAAGAGGATCGATCTGTCCCAAACAAACATTGAAGAATCGACAGAATTCTAGTTGACAGGGTCGATGGGAGGCTTAAATCTTAAAGTGAAGGGATAAGTGTACACAAAAGAATAACCAGTTCTGTAAGAGGTTATTCTCTTATTATCATTAGGAACTACGACTGGAAAATAAGATTTCCAACAACAATCTCTACGCACGAGTGACACTAAACCCTCTGTGATTTTGCAGGATAAAGGTCAACACGATCATGCGACGACATAGAAGAAAGTTGTTTACTAATGGCCTCACTTTCCTTTACAAAAGAAAACTTGGCAAGAACAATCTCATGGACTCTTGGCTCACGAAGTGGTTCGTTTGGTTCCCTACTCTTAGAAGAAGATCTAGAAGCCCTAGCCCTCGAAGAAGACGAATATATATAAGACCTAGAAGATGGCAGAGGAGTAATATTACGAGAAGAAGAAGAAATCCTGGAAGGTGTAGAACTTAAACTTCTTAACCTATCACCTCTCATACTCCAGATTGAGGAGTTGGGGAGACAACGAGGAACATAACAACATACCCACGAGACAACTATATGCGGGAGCCTCAGTCCAATTGAGGAGTTGGGGAGACACGATGAGAATGAACCGAGGCAGAATAAAGGGCAGATTCAAAGATCTTCAATCAATGAGGCAAATGTTACATAATCTTCACGCAACAGTGATGATTACCTATTGTAACGTTACATTAATGATATTATTAGTCATTAATGCTCAATCATTAAGAAGAGTAGGCATTATATTAAGCAATTCCCATAAAAGGGAGTAAAATATCACTTGTATGGACACGTTCGAACCACTGTTGAAATACACTTACTTTTGCGCATTCTTATTGCTTTCTTATTACAAGTATAATTATCATTAGCTAATTTTCTTGGTTATCAGAAACCCGAGTACTTCTTAAAATATCTTTGGATAGAGAATCTAATTCTTTGGTTAAACAACGATATACACTTATTTCTTGATTGTGTCACAATGTTTATAAATACAGTCGATGTGAATACATGGAATTTAACACAGTAGCTGCAAAATTTATGTAGTAGAATTAATTTAGTTGAGTTAAATTAGGAGTATTGATCCTCTTTCCGTTATTAAATAGTTGAATTCACCTATTTTTAAGCGTATTCCGCTACTGTATTAATGAATACAGTAGCGTGAATATAGTTGCATAACAACAAAATTTATGTAGAATTGATTTTGTTGAGTTAAATTAGGAGTGATACACGCTAATTTATTCTCTTTCCATTATTAATAGCTGGACTCTTCCTTTTTAGGCCAATTCCGCTACTGTATTCATGAATACAGTAGCTCAAATATAGTGAATACAGTCGCACAACTGAATTCCCCTATTTTTTAGGTGAATTTTGCTACTGTATTCATGAATACAACGAATAAAGTCGTGTAACAACTAAATAATAGCTATAGAACGTAATAATATATGGTAGCTATAGGAAGTTAATGTATTAGTAAAAAAGAGCTTCAAACGTGTAATAATTGTGATGACTCAGCAATCCATGTGGAACAATGAAAATATGACAACTGAAAGGGACTCTACAAAGAGGTACGAGGCAAAGAGGCATGGAATAACATACCCACGGGGTATTCCGCTACGGGAATCTCAACCTGATTGAGAAGATGAAGAGATACGACCAGAATGAATCTAGGCAGAATAAAGGGCAGATTCGAAGATCTTCAATTAATGAGCCAAGCGTTACATAACCTTCACGCAACAGTTACAGTTGATTATTGTAATGTTACATTAATGCCATTTGTCGCGCCCCTTGTTTCTATCGCACGGGTTAGGTACGGAGAGATCGGGTTTATGACATTTTGGACAACTCCTTAAAGGAAGAGGTTTAAGGAAGAGTCGCTACCTAATAATTTTTTACGGTGCGTTAGGGCACCTAGAGTTGATAACTCATGAACTGGCTCGCGTTACCAGAGATTGGGTAAGGTCTTGAAATTATCCCAAGGGGAAGGTGTTAGGAACCCATAAAGATCCACAATTGTGTGTCCCAACCAATAAGTTTTGTGAATTTGGACGGTGAGCAAATAACAAGTAAGGTTCATGTAAGAGGGGATTTAAAACAAGTATGAAAATCTTTAAAGGGTTCTGAAATAACATTAGAATAAACATTTGAAAAGAATAGTCCTAGGTTCAAAGTAATACGGATCACTTCAATGCAATACCCGGTATGTCACACCTCGAAGAGGTGGCTACACGTGGTATTAGCGCACCGGTCATCATATCTGTATTCTACCCTTCCCGCCCCGTAAAGGTTGTTAAAATTGTGTGTGTTGGTCACGAATGCTTATTGCGTGCCATTACCCGTCCCATCCTATAAGTCCTGGAGGGTATTTAGGACTACTAATCCTACAAGGCAGGAACTAGGCTGAACCCTTAGGTTGAAATGATAAAATACTAGGCGACATACAAAACAAGTAGGACTGCACATAAAAGTGAACATATAAAGACAAAAAAAGGCTCACAGATCCCTCCACACATATGTAAATGGCACGTCTCAAGAACGGTGAAAGTCTCAAGACAGGAGTTCAAAAATAGGAATTTTAGTAAAATAGTAGGAATCTGGGTTAGAAAACCTAATGAAGACAGAAACATTAATTAAAAGCTGATAGTTGATTTCAAAATGTACAGTAGCTAAAGGCAACAGTAAAACTTAGAAATATGCAATGATTTAAAGCTTTCAGTAAACATAGATGAAAGTTATTAAAGCAGGGGTTTGGAGTAACATAGTGATTTCAAAATATTAGGGACTGAAATATAGTGGCTTAACATAGAGTAACAGCTATTAGTTTTCAAAGGACTGTAGTAAAGCAGTAGTAAAATGGTATCAAAATGTAGTGACTTGAAAGACATGCAAAGTAAGGATTCGAAATGGCACGATTTGGAGAAGAATGAGGCATCTTTTGAAATCCCAGTAGTTTGAAAATATAATAGGATGAGAATTAGTGAAAATCAGTAAAAAGAAATAGATGCACAACTTCAAGATTGTTAAAAATAGAGCAGGAGTTTTAATAAAAGTGAAATGAACTTCAGTGAGGTAAAACAATAGTGGGAATAATAGGGTTCAAAATGTTTAAAGAAACTGATGAAACTAAAAGAACATGATTGATTTGATTTTAATAAGTATTAGGCCTAAGGCTTGTCTAGGCGTCGTATACATTGCCTACTTGTTTTTAAAGAGTGGACATGCACATTTGGATTCTGATTTTAATAGATACACGTTCTCAAGAAATTATTTTAAATAGGTTAACCATATTTTATGAGAGTATTAAATTATGTTAACTAGGCGTGCAGGTTCTGAAAAATAAAAAGTCCTAAGGGCAGGATATCTAATGCAAAAAGTATCACCTTAAGACATGGTTTCTATATGTCATGTTTATAAAATGCATGAGCAATACATTATGACAGTCTTTGTTACTCATTTAGTTATACTAGGCGTGAATTTAATTGGTATGTTAAAATGAAAAACCTAAACATGATTTTTAATGTATGGTATGCATGTCCTAGGCATGATATTATTGCGCACATAGGGAAATAAAGCCTAAGTTCTGATTTCTACCCAAACTACACTAAACATGCATAATTCCCTCCAATATTCACTATCCACCCTCAATAGTTTATTTACAAATTATTACAGACCATAGCAAATGAATTACAGTAATTGCAAAGAGAAAAATAAAAAGAAGTTATTCTATAGAGAGCCTTCATACATGCCCAACCTTCAAGCCTCACCCCTTTCGAGCCTCACAGCCTTACACAACCTGGGTGCGGCAAAGCTCTCAAAGGTCCTTGTGAGGGCCCTGGCCAATACAAGCACTCAGCAATTGCCAAAGTTGAGATAGGTGCAGTATAGAATTACCTGCCTCAGTGTGTTAAAGTTCAGAGGGAACTCAAGGTCCCTAAGCAATGCTCACACTGAGGGGTGGATCCTAAAGGTCTAAGAGTAGTGTGAAGTGCAGGAAGGAGTAGTTAAAAAGAGTTAAGTTTTGAAAAGGAGTTCTGAAATAACATGACTTTAAAGAATAGTATAAAGATCTTTTATTGTAAAATTAGTTTGAAAAGGAAACAGTAGAATGGTCATAACTCAGCAAGCATGCAGAATTCAAGAAAAGCAAACACAAATAGCGGAAAGGGATTGGGACAAGTAATGATAGCAGCATCTTTGCAGTAATTGATCATTAGAACAAAGTTAAAGATTTTCACAGAGTATGATATGCCAAGAGTTTATCATATATTATAGATACAAGTCTGAGAATGCTAAGTATTATAGGTGCATTAGAAGCCATGCAATACATAAAGAAACATACATAAATAGATGCTAGGTATGCAGAAAGAAGCAGTAAAAGATCACATGGCCATAATGAATCATAGAGAGGAAAACAGGAGTCATGATAGGCTAGAAGAGGAAGAGAGATCATAGAAAGAGAGAAGACACACTAGTTACATGGTAGGCAATAGAACCATAAGTAAAAGCACAAAAGAAACAACAAGAATCTTAACCTAAATTGAAACATATTGCTTTAGGATGTGGTAAACTTGAAATAGAACATACCAATGTTAAGAGAGAGAGCAAGCAGAAAAGAGCCAAGTGATAGCAATATTAGCCTTGGCTTATAGCCGGCTAATAATATGCAAGAATAGAGAGCACCAAATAGAGCCAAAGAGATACATCAAGAAAGAGCACAAGAGAATAGTGTAGATGTCTGTGTGTGTTTGTGTGATCAATAGTGTGTGTTGAGTGGCTGTGTGAAGAGAGAAGACAGGGTATATATAGTTTAATAAAATGAGTAGTCACACAAGTAAAGGGTGCACCGTTATGGAAATACAACCAATTAGTATCAATTAAATTACTGGACTCCTTCAATTAAGGAGTCAAGTTCAAACAGTGCAGTCAAGGCTAAGTAAGGAAAGGAAATCAACTTATAAAACTGATTTTGTTTAATTAGAGAAAAGGAAATCATATGACACATAATAAGAGCCAAATACATAGTATATAATTAAGGAAAGTTGAAATAACATTACATTTATAAAGTAAGCTAGGGTATTAGTTTGAAAATCAATTGAAAGGATCTCGGATTCAATCCCAATCACAATGAATCCAAGAGAGTTAAGGAAAGCATCACATAAATATGCAAAGAATTCGAAAATTGGTACAGAATTATAGAAGAAATACAAATTCATGTATTCAAGGAAAGCATCACATAAATATGGAAATAATTTGAAAATTGGTACAAAATTATAGAAGAAATACAAAATCATGTATTCAAGAAAAGCATCACAGGCCTGAGGATTCTTTACATGAAATAAGTGTAAGATTAGTAGGTAAAAACCAATAAGGTAAATGGTCGGTCCTATCAAACATTTAAACAGCAGTCACATATCAACATGAATAGATATTTAAAGAATAACATGAAATCAGAGGTCGTAACAATGAATTAAAGCAAAAGTCATAAAGAGCACACGAGTACACATAGTCAAACAATAAAGATCAACCTAGAACTCTAGGGTTTCAGCAATAACAGTTCAGGCAACAAGAAATCATGAGATAATGATTAAACACAATATATGTGACTAAAAATCAAAAGGAAAACTTTTTTTGAAAACAGGGTTAAGAAACCCTAGCTTTGAAATTGTTAAAAACGAGATTTTCCGGAGAAAACCATAGAGAAACTTCATAATATTGTAAAAGTGTAAGCGGATCTTAAAAGAAAACTGAGATATAGAAGATTAGGGTTTCGTGGAACCCAGAAAAGAGGGCAAACCTTAGAGATGGCATAGATTTAGGCCGGAGAGACTGTAACACTTACCCAAACAGCCGGAGAAAGGTCGAAAAATGGCAAGAAGCCCAAAGGCGGTGAGTGGACCGCTCCAGGATCGTCTGAAGAACTCAGGGTATCACTGAGCATGTGAGAGGCAAGTAGATGGCCAGGAGGTGATAGGGAACCAAGTTTCCGGTGAAAATCCACCGGAGAAGACGACCAGAGACCATCAGAGAAGACGAAGTCAAGGAAACTTTTGGAGAGTCATAGAGAGAGATAGAGAGATAGAGAGATGAACCGTCTCGAAGGAAATGAGACGGAGAGAGGGGGGGGTTAGGTTAGAGTTAAATTAGGAAGGTTACATTTGGACCGTTGATCAAATTTGATCAACGGTCGAGATTGAATCCTAGGTGGTCCAGGTATTTAATGGGGTTTGGGCTGGGTAGGAATTGGGTTAGTTAATTAGGTGGATTTAAATCACGCTAGAATTTAAATGAAATGTGGCTAGTTATTAAATACCCCAAAAAATAGATAAGTAATTAAATAAACAACCAATAATTGTACAAAAAAATGAAATCGAGTTTAAATAGATGAAATTACAGTAATTAAATACTATTAAGTGTAAAAAATGCATAAGTTTCGAATTAAAATAATACACAATGTTCAATTGGGCTATAATTGCAAAATTATTGTAATTGAAATTAAATAAGACCCAATTGGCCAATTTACCAAATAATTGGTTTTTAATAGATAAAAAATGATTATAAAATAACATACTGAGCTGGGAAAAAATTTGAAATTATTTATAGCACAATTTATGAATTATAAAAATATACAATATTAAATAAATAGGGAAATAATTTAGATAAAAATATGGAAAAATTATCATTATTGGAAAGAGTGATTTTGAAAGCTTATATACAAGTTAAAAAATAATTTGAGAAAAAATTGGGTATCAACAGCTGCCCCTCTTTACTCCAGAAGGATGAAAGAGTTATCGAGTAAAGATATGATGGCCAATTTTGACCGAGATGAAACTGCGGGATAGAATTTGGCCGCACCCTCGTTTCTGAGCTGCCTACATATCCCTGGTTTTATAGGAATCAGGCCGTATGTAGTTCCGGTATCATCGGCGAAACGTACCGGTGATATTTCACAAAAACGGACGCAAGGTGCGAGGTAAGGTAAAGTTGGAAGGTCTAACGGGGTTGTATCGGAGAACTGGAGCGGTCCGCTTCTGCCTAGTTGGTTGTTCCGTCCGGATTACCTGCAAGTAGAGAACATAATATATTGTGCATAATATAAGCATGATGCAAGTTCCCGTTGGACTATGAATGTTGTCTTCGGACATTTAAGATGATGTCCTTAGACCATGATATACTGGGCCATGACTCGCTCGGTGCGGGATTCGCAGGCTATGAAATGATGTTCTCGGGCCATGAGAATGGTGCTTTTGAACGATGATGCCTTTGAATAAGGATATGCAAGTTGAAGAAGAAATCCGCAGGCTATGAAATGATGTTCTCGGGCCATGAGGATGGTGCCTCCAAACGATGACGCCTTTGGACAAGTTGGCGATATTTCAGCCCATGAAGAATGCAGTAGTATGATGTTAGCAAGACAGAGCTTAGTCTTGCGATTTGCGAAAAGAAAGAGGCCAGAGCTTAGCCCGAAAGAAGGCGTAAATAAATAAGGTGACTGCTTTGAAAAGGTAAAAAGGATCTTAGCGTAGTGAAATAAGATGCGGAGAGAGGTAGCGTAGAACCTCGGAAGGCGGAATAATAGCCTTATGCAATGCAGGAAATAAAATGCGGGGGGAGGTAGCGCTTAACCTCGGAAGGC
>ML271613.1:0-18461 GCA_005239495.1 Nicotiana undulata | reverse complement strand
GGAGAGAGGTAGCGTAGAACCTCGGAAGGCAGAATGGTAGCCTTATGCAATGCAGGAAATAAATGGGGGGGAGGTAGCGCTTAACCTTGGAAGGCAGAATAGGTAGCCTTATGCAAGAAGTAAATGCCGATGGAGGTAGAGATTAACCTCGGAAGATGGAGACAGAGCTTAATCTTGGAAGGTAGAATGGTAGCCTTATGCAGATGCGAATGCAAATGGAGGTAGAGCTTAACCTCGGAAAGGCAGAAAGGTAGCCTTATGCAATGCGAGAAAATGCAGAGAGATAGTGCTTAGTCTTGGAAGGCAGAATGTTATCCTTATGCAAATGCGAATGAAGATGGAGGTAGAGCTTAACCTCATGCAGACGGAGACAGAGCTTAGTCTCGGGAGGCAGAATGGTAGCCTTATGCAATGCAGAAAATAAATTGATAGTAAGAGTTCTTAGTTGATGTTAAAGTGCGATGATACGATTGTTGTGAATGAAGTATCGTTTGCAATGATGATAATAGTAAGCATTGGCACGTGCGATGAGTTTGAGAGCGTATCCTCGAGAAACATGCGTCTTGTGGAAATAATGAGATGCCTTGGGCTTTGCCGTATTTGTGCCTCCATCTAAAGGAAAATCGTGAGTTCCGTAAGGGGGGGGGGGGTAGTTCGTATCCCTGCTAGCTCGGATCGGCCTATCTGCTTGATGATGCTTGCTTTGTTTGTACCAAAGGGGTAGTGTTTCTAAGACAAGTTGTTTTTAAGAAATAAATATGCATGCTTTTATAAAATATGATATAGCATATAATTGAAAAATAATAATTTTTTGGATGAACCGACGATCACGATGCGGTTCAAGACATTGAAACCTCTCTTGCTGCGGAGATTTGAGGGTCCTCCTCAACATTTTCCTCAATTTGATGGGTGAAGGCTTCTAGCTGTTACTGGTGCGGTGCTCGGCTGAACTTGCTTCAGAATTTTGAGGTTCCTCCTCAAATTTTGCCCCAGTTTCCATTCGTGGGGGGAAATGAAAATTTTATTAAAATATGACCGAACCCATAGGGCTTCCTACGTATCCCCTCTTAAACGGGAATCTGGTCAGGCGTA
The DNA here is from genome assembly GCA_005239495.1 of Nicotiana undulata. Taxonomy (NCBI): domain Eukaryota; kingdom Viridiplantae; phylum Streptophyta; class Magnoliopsida; order Solanales; family Solanaceae; genus Nicotiana; species Nicotiana undulata. The sequence continues at coordinate 17,369 of ML271613.1, read as the reverse complement.
GTTCAATTTACAGCATTGATATAAGCATAATAATTACACATAGTAGCGCTTGACTGCGTCTGAGTTGTTTGGTTTAGGCCAAATTTCTCCATCCATTTCTTCCAGTATGAGTGCTCCTCCTGCTAGCACTCGGTGAACCATGTACGGGCCTTGCCAATTGGGAGAGAATTTCCCTTTTGCTTCGTCTTGATGAGGAAAGATTTTCTTTAACACCAGCTGCCCCGGTGTGAATCATCTTGGTTTGACTTTCTTGTTGAAGGCTCTAGTCATTCTATTTTGATATAGCTGACCATGACAAACCACGTTCATTCTCTTTCCGTCTATGAGGGCCAATTGCTCATAGCGGCTTCTTACCCATTCAGCGTCACTGAGCTTGGTTTCTTGTATAATTCTCAAAGATGGAATTTCGACTTTAGGAGGAATGACGGCTTTTGTACGGTATACCAACATGTAAGGAGTTTCCTCGATTGACGTGCGAACCGTGGTGCGATACCCCAGTAAGGTGAATGACAGCTTCTCATGCCACTGCTTGTGCTTCTCTATCATTTTTCTCAGTATCTTCTTGATATTTTTGTTGGCAGCCTCAATGGCTCCATTCATTTGAGGTATGTATGTTGTAGAATTCTTGTGCTTGATCTTGAAAGTTTCACACATTACTCTCATCAAATCACTGTTGAGATTGGAACCATTATCAGTGATGATTGACTCTGGAACTCCAAACCGAAAAACAATGCGGTCGCGGACAAAATGGGCCACGACTTTCTTAGTAACTGCTTTGTAAGATGCGGCTTCGACCCATTTGGTGAAATAGTCAATGGCAACCAGAATGAACCTTTGTCCGTTGGAGGCGGCAGGCTCAATTGGTCCAATAACATCCATGCCCCAAGCGGCGAACGACCAGGGTGAGCTTGTTGCATTAAGCTCGCTGGGGGGTACCTTTATCATATCCCCATGTATTTGACATCGATGGCATTTGCGGACATACTGGATGCAGTCTGTTTCCATGGTCATCCAAAAATAACCGGACCAAAGTATCTTCTTTGCTAGAACGAACCCGTTCATATGAGGATCGTATGTACCAGCATGTATTTCCTCCAACAGCTTCATCGCTTCTTTTGCCTCGACACATCTTAGTAAGCCCAAATCGGGAGTCCTCCTATATAGGATTCCTCCTCTGTGAAAGAAGTTGTTTTATAACCTTCGAAGAGTGCACTTTTGAGTAGCGTTTGCAAGTTCTGGGTACTCTCCCTCTGCCAAGTACTCCTTAATGTCATGAAACCAAGGCTTTCCATCTGTGTTTTCTTCAATGTAGGCGCAATAGGCCGACTGATTGTAAATCCCCACCGGGATAGGATCAATGAAGTTCTTATTTGGATGTTGGATCATAGATGACAAGGTGGCCAGTGCATCGGCGAACTCATTCTGGATTCTAGGAACGTGCCGGAATTCAATCTTTATGAACCTCCATCTAAATTCCTGCACACGATGTAGGTATGGAAGTATCTTGGAATTCTTGGTTGCCCATTCTCCTTGGACTTGGTGTATCAATAAGTCTGAGTCACCAATTACTAATAATTCCTGAACATTCATGTCGATGGCCAAATTGAGCCCAAGGATGCAAGCCTCATATTCAGCCATGTTGTTGGTGCAGGGGAACCTGAGTTTTGCGGATACCGGGTAGTGCTGACCGGTTTCCAAAATCCATACTGATCCAATACCCACGCCTTTGAAGTTTGCGGCCTCATCAAAGAACATCTTCCAACCGTCGTAGGATTCTGCAATGTCCTCTCTTACGAATGACACTTCCTCAGCGGGGAAATACGTTTTCAATGGTTCGTATTCTCCGCCCACAAGATTTTCAGCAAGATGATCGGCTAATGCTTGTCCCTTGACTGCCTTCTGAGTTACGTAAGTGATGTCGAACTCACTTAACATGATCTGCCATTTAGCCAGCTTGCCAGTGGGCATGGGCTTTTGAAAGATGTACTTGAGCGGATCCATCCTTGATATGAGATACGTTGTGTAGGCACAAAAATAATGCCTCAACTTCTGTGCGACCCAAGTCAAAGCACAACAGGTGCACTCTAATAGAGAATATCGGGCCTCATACGGAGTAAACTTCTTGCTGAGGTAATAAATTGCTTGCTCTTTCCTCCCTGTTTTGTCACGTTGCCCGAGAACGCAACCGAAAGCTCCATCTAATATGGCCAGGTAGAGTAATAGGGGTTTACCCGGCTCTGGAGGTACCAAGACTGGTGGTGTTGAGAGGTACTCTTTGATTCTGTCGAAAGCTTTTTGACAATCCTCAGTCCATTTGGTGGCAGCATCCTTTCTTAGCATTTTGAAAATTGGTTCACAAATGACGGTAGACTGGGCTATAAACCTGTTAATATAATTGAGCCTTCCCAGAAAGCCCATAACATCCTTCTTGTTCTTTGGTGGCGGCAATTCTTGGATGGCTTTGACCTTTGATGGATCCATTTCTATTCCTCGGCGACTGACAATGAAACTCAGTAACTTCCCCGCAGGAACCCCGAACGCACATTTTGCAGGGTTCAGTTTCAGATTGTACTTTCTTAACTTGTTGAAGAATTTCCTCAAATCCTCCCTGTGATCAGCAGCTTTCTTTGATTTAATAATGACGTCATCTACATACACCTCAATTTCTTTGCGAATCATGTCATGGAATATAGTAGTCATGTCCCTCATGTAAGTGGCCCCTGCATTCTTTAGACCGAGTGGCATCATCTTGTAACAATACACTCCCCACAGCGTAATGAATGCCGTTTTCTCAGCATCTTCCTCGTCCATCCAAATCTGATGGTAACTAGCAAAACCATCTATAGAGGACTGCAGTTCGTGCTTGGCACAGTAGTCAATTAGGATGTGTATGTTTGGCAAGGGGAAGTCGTCTTTCGGACTGGCCCGGTTAAGATCCCGGTAGTCGATGCAGACTCTGACCTTCCCATATTTCTTTGGTACAGGCACAATGTTAGCTAACCATGTAGGATATTCGACAACTCGGAGAACCCCGGCGTTGATCTGTTTTGTGACCTCTTCTTTGATTTTCAAGCTCATGTCTGGTTTGAATTTCCTGAGCTTTTTCTTCACTGGTGGGCATGTTGGATTGGTTGTCAGTTTGTGGGCCACAATAGATGTACTGAGGCCAGTCATGTCGTCATATGACCAGGCAAATATGTCCTCATATTCCCTTAAGAATTTCGCATATTCCTCCTTTTCTGACGGTGACAGATGAATGTTGATGCGTGTTTCTTTGACGGTCTTTGCGTCTCCCAGGTTGACAACCTCAGTCTCTTCCAAATTGGACTTAGGTTTGTTCTCAACCTCCTTAATAATATCCTCATGTATATCATCCTCGTCTGACTTGGGATCCGTTTGTTGTGTTGCCTCGTTGCAGGTCACGGTCGTCGGTTCATCAAGATAAGTAATAGTAATGTTGTGTAAAATAAAGTAATGGGGAGGAAAATAGCAGCAAGTAAATATATGATTTATAAATAAATTGCAAATGCTTTGATAAATTGGGTAATTGTTTGAACATAGGATCTCTTTCTTGCAGAAATTAAAAATGCGAAAAGGAAGAAAATTCTTTAAATAAATTGTAAATAATGCTTGTTTTGTTAGCCTTGCTACCCCGAGGCTCTACGGGCTTTGGTTANTATGGAAGGGCCTTCCTCCCCCTCCTCTTCAAGAATGACACAGCAGTCCATATCCTCATCATCCAGAAATAAATCCCTTATCGCCGCTAGTGCTTCCTCTTCGTCTGTACCATATATGATGTTAGCTAGCTGGAAAGTCTGCTCTATGCGGGGTATTGGCTGCTCCAATGGGTAGTAGGGGCCGCGCCATGGTGGCGACCAGTCCTTGAACTCCTTCCAAGTGTATTCGTACCCTAGACCAAAAGTAGTACCGTGCTTCTTGAGTGTTATTGGCTTTGTTATTCCTTGAAGATGCTTACCGAGCCCTTTACCCAGCTCGTACCCTTGCCAGTTCAATATGCTTTCGGTCTTACTGCCCCACTACTTGTCTTTGTCAATGGCGTTAACACGATCTATGTTGTGATATATTTCTCCACACAACTTCCACCTTCCATCGATGACCGAAAAGGTCTGGCGACCGTAGATATGGTTGCTACCGTCGCCATGAATGATTACCTCTTGATGATTCCATTCAAACTTCACAGCTTGATGTAGGGTTGATGCCACGACCCCAGCTGCGTGGATCCAAGGTCGTCCCAATAGTAAGTTGTAGGATGCAGGCACATCTATCACTTGGAAATCTACATCGAACCAAGTTGGTCCCAGCTGTAAGCATAAGGTAATTTCTCCCATGGTGGACCTTTGCGAACCGTCGAAGTCCTTTACGTTTATCTCTCCTTCCTTTATCTCATGTAGACTTTTTCCCAACCTCTTGAGCGTGACCAGTGGACAGATGTTGACGCTGGAACCCCCATCAATTAGGATCCTTGTGATGAAGTGATCCTCACATTGTACGGTGATGTGTAGTGCTCTGTTATGCCCTAGCCCTCGGGCGGTAGCTCATCTTCATGGAAAGTGATCTTGTGACTCTCCAGTATCTGGTCCACCATGTTGGACATTTCCCCACTAGTGATATTGTCTGGCAGGTATTCTTCACTCAGCACCCTTAGCAAAGCACTTCTGTGAGATTCAGAGTTTTGTAATAGGGAGAGGATGGATATCTGAGCTGGCGTTTTGTTCAACTGGTCGAGGACTGAGTATTCCTTGGCTTGTATCTTTCTCCACTGATCATCGGAACCTGTTTCAATGATGGGGGGACGGTTGTTGGCCTGCTTGATAGACTCGGCCAAATGCTCAAGGGTATAAACTCTGCTAGTTCTCGTCATACCCTGTGCGACAATGGCTTCTTCAGACTTGCCTTTACCTTTCCTTCTTGCCTCAGCGGTATAGTCCCACGGAATGGCGTCTGAGTAAAAGGGTGTTGTTGTTGACATTGCCACTGGAATGGGTGTGGTCATTCTTACTCCTGCCGGAGTATATGTTATAGATGGACGGATTGCAACTTCAAGCGGTCGCACAAACTCAACTTTGGTCGGTCCTGAGGCCTTTCCCTTGGCGGGTGGCCTTGATTCAAACTCAAGTGGAATGGACATGTTTACCTCAACTTCCTCAGATGGCTGCATCTGCACCACAATCGGATTAACATTAATCGCAGGCTTCTTCGGATCACCCTCGGGAATTAGCCCAATTGATCCCTCAGGATCCCAATCATCTTCAACCTCAATCATGTGAACACCGCCTTTATGGTCGGGCAGCGGATTATTGCGAACATTAGGAGAAGGGTCCTTGGCTACAATGATCTTGTTATCTATGAGGGTTTGTATCTTCTCTTTCAAAGAACAACATTCCTTGATGGTGTGTCCCTTCATGCCGGAGTGGTAAGCATAGGTTTTGTTTGGGTTGACCCACTGAGATGGGTTCTCAGGGATGACAGCGGGGATGGGTGTGACATATTCGGCGTCTTTAAGCTTTTCATGTAATTGGTCAATGGGTTCAGCTATGGCAGTATACTATTTTGGTGGACGACGGTCGAAGTTTGGGCGAGGTCTCGGGAAGTTTTGGCGGTTAGGGGTTGATTGATAGTGAGAAGGTTGGGAGTTGTAGGCATTATAGACGGGAGTTGGTTGTGAATATCTGGGCGAGGTAGGCTGATATGTGGATTGTGGAGTTTGTTAGGTGGGTGAGGGTGTCTGGTATTGAGGTGAAGGTGCTTGGTAACTTGGAGATTGTTGGTAAGTGAAGGAAGGTGCGGGGTATACTTGGTATATGGGAGGGGACTTGGCTTGTTGTGCCACCATAACGACTCCTACATCCCTTTTCTTGGACACAACACCAGATTGCAGAGCTTTATTGGTAGCCTGTAAGGCTTCAAAGTTAGTAACCATACCATTTTTTATGCCTTCCTCAATTCGCTCTCCCAACTTGATGATATCAGAAAACTTGTGCCCTTCGACCATCATCAGCCGCTCATAGTACTGAGGATCCTGAGCGCGCACAAAGAATTTCTTCATTTGTTCTTCTTCCAAGGCTGGCCTGACCTTGGCAGCCTCTGACCTCCAACGAGTAGCATACTCGCAAAAAGTCTCAGTTGGTTTCTTCTTCAAGTTCTGGATGTAGAACACATCCGATGCATTCTCCGTGTTGAATTTGAATCTATCCATGAAGTCCGTAGCAATATTCACCCAGTTGATCCATTTCTTTGGATCCTGATTGATGTACCAGGATAATGCATATCACCTTTCAAACTCCTCATGAAGAGTTTCATGCGGATCCTTTCATCTTTTCTCACGCGACCAATTTGTCGCAGTAAGTCCTCAGATGGACCCTTGGGTCACCAGTACCATCAAACATCTCGAACTTAGGAGGTTTGTACGCGTTGGGCAGTTCAACATCGGGTTGTATGCAAAGATCCTCATAATTCAATCCCTCAACCCCTTTAACTCCTTCGATGCCTTGAACTCGGTTGGTCAATTTCTTGAGTTCCTCGGCCAAATTCTTGATGAGCTTTTCTTTCTCGTCAGACTCATAGGTATGCGGTGTGGAATGAGCTATGGTTTCCACATAAATGGGGTTATCATAAGCCTGGAGGTGATCTCTCGTCTGATCCTGGAGAGGCGGAGTATTGTAGTGACATGTGTTGCGTGGTGTTGGTGGAACGGAATCTTTGGGGTGATTGGGTTGTTTTGGGATGTTTTGGGGTAAAGTGGGGTTCAGAGTATTTGGGAAGTGAACGTCTGGAACGTTGAGGGAGAATGATAAGTGGGCCAAATTCTTGACTTGGTCAAGTTTCTCTTGGAACTTCAGCATCTTCTTCTCTAGTGTAGACATACCCTCGTGCAGAACGTGAATACCCTGACCATCTGTGATCTCAACTTGTTCATCCCTGTTGCCTTTTCTAGTACCGCTTGCATCTGCCATCTTAGTTTACCCTTGCTTTTCCTTTTGGGAGGGATGGGAGGAGGAGTAGGAGGAGGGCCCTTTGATCTGATGCAATAAGCTATTGATGCCAGAGTGCACGAACTAACCTTTAGGGAAGGGGAATATCTCATAAAAAAGCAGTGAAGTTAATGAAGATTATAAAGATGATTGCAGTAATTTAAACACGTAATGTGAAAATATAAAACGCATCCTAAGTTGGGGAACCTCTTTACGCCCGTGGTAGGCCTAGCGACAAATTAATTTGGAGAACTTAAATACTAAATGCCTCATATTATTGATAATAAAATAGACGAATCCAACTTGACTCTAAAAATACGAAAAATGTAAAATGTCACTAATGGCCAAGGGCCTCATTACATCAAAAGCGAAGTAAGGACAAATCCTATCTATTTGGTCTCATAAGGACCTTCCCCAGACTCGGCACCTCTACTTGCCTTGATCAATATTCCCATCTCGCGGAGTCCCAGCAGCAAGTAGGTCTTGGCTAGAATTCCTACTTCAGTTCCCTCGGTCTTTTGATAAGTCTCGATCCTCCTAAGGAACGTTTCCTCTAAGTCAACTATGCCTCGTTCCAAGTGTGCTAGCCTCTGGGTGGAAGTGATGGCCATGTCCTTCCATTCCTCGATCAACTTTTTGTTGGCTATGTGGATTTTGTGATGATCTTCTTCACAGTCACGGAGCCTTTTGCGAAGCTGGTTGAACCTAGTTGTTGCCTCGGCTTTCTCATCTATGACCCTATGTCCTCGAGCGAACCCTGAATCAACACTTCCTCCCCAGTTATCTTCCAACCATCCCATATAGTAAGGAGAGAAACCAGCGTGATACCTGTCGGGCTCGATAGTATCCTTCTCCAACCGGATCCTGCGGTTCCACAATTGCTGAGCTTGACACTTGTGAGGGTTGTCATCATTTTGGAAGTCCGCCCTGAGATGACTCATTTTCTCGACCCTTGAGATGACTTGCTTCCTCCCCGCCTGCCTCATGACGTGAATCGGGACGTAAGGGTATGTCCCTCTAAGACCAATCAATATCAGGAACGGGGTGTCTCTAGTCCGAATGATGAATTCGTCGGTCGGGGACCACTCGAACAGCCATTGGATTTGATCCTCGGTCAGATCTCCCAATAACTCAATCCAACCCTTGGCATTCTCTGGCTGTGCAAACATGTCGGAGATGTAGTTCATACGCTTTGGATGATGGAAAGCAATATGATCATCCCAAATTCTCCTATGTATGTCTTGACGGTAGTCACCCCTTTGCAAATGCTCAATTAGCCAAAGCTGAAGTAGCAGGTTGCAACCCTCAAAATGTTTCGCTCCTCGTTGACAGTTCTTCAAAGCTCAATATATGTCAGCAACAATCATGGGTACAATGCTGAAATCTTGTCCGTCGATCCCTTCCATTAGAGCCTTGGTAACCATAGCCAATCTGGTGTGGATTCTCCCCTTCTTTGTCGGGAAGACCATCAATCCTATAAAGTATAATATGAAGACGAATACCCGGCGGTGAATGTGTCCTAGAGAGGTGAGGGCGAACTCTTCCTGATATGTGTGGTAAGACTGACTACGGCCATACCTCTCATACAAATAGTCAAAAAGGATGTATGAGTCTTCCAAGCAGACTAAATCCAGATTCTTCTTGAGTCCCATCATTTTGAGAAAACCCCGGCCTGTTCGGTTTTCAGGCATAAATAACCCTTGAGACTCCCAAGGAAAACCAGATAAACCCCCTATCTCCTTTAGCAGCGGTGTCATCTCATTGTTCCCAAATCGAAAAAACGACCGATCACAATCCCAGAATAAGGCGGCAACATCTATCATCATGTTATTAAGCTGAATGTCCAAAAGAGAGGGCAAGTTGCCCAGGTGTTTTCTGACCGCTGTTTTGTCACTTGAATGCAAGTCTTCCCACCAATTTAGAAGTTTTGGGTGGATGTTGGTGACCATGACGAATCTGGGGACCTCGTGCCTCATTTCTGCAAAATAAACAGGTTAAGCCCTTACCCCCACCGGACTCGACTATTTAACATCAATAATTAGCAATGAGCATTTAAGTTCTCCAAATGAATGCACAGAACGTGAAAGCGTCCTTTTGGGTTCCAGGGAAACCCAATGGACTTTGGACGAGGCTAAGGCTATTGTGCGGACAACACATTACCTTGGCTAGGTTTGACCATGATGCATGCAACATACAATAGAGTAAGGTTTCTATTGGGGTTTTAGACTGGTACCCTTGAGCGGACAACTCAAGGGGAAGGCACGGAACCGTCGACTGCACTGCTGATCGACTAGTTTTACCGCAACTATGCCTTTCCGAATTTAGGGGTGATAATATTGGAATATTGCAACCACTCATTGTAAGCGTTGCAATAGGATTTGTTTGGCACAAGTGGAATATGAATGCGGAGCATGATATGTAATAATAAGAATTAAAAAAGATAAGCATGTATTTTCACGTTGAGGAAAATAGTAAAGAAAGGAAATACAACAGTTATAATGGAAAGCGGTTACAAAGAAGACATGAAGATATGTCAGTTATGTTCAGGTGAAATAAATACCTGTAAAAGTAAAAAATTAACGGCATATAACGGGGAATAGGAAAAGGCATAAGAATTTAAATGCAGATTAAACGTCCAAATTTACAAAGCAAAATGTAATGGTATAAGCCTAGGGAAGTTCCCCAGCAGAGTCGCCATGCTGTCGCGCCCCCTTTTTCTATCGCTCGGGTTAGGTACGGAGAGATCGGGTTTAGATATTTTGGACAACTCCTTAAAGGAAGAGGTTTAAGGAAGAGTCGCCACCTAACGATTTTTTACGGTGTGTTAGGGCACCTAGAGTTGATAACTCATGAACTGGTTCGCGTTACCATAGATTGGGTAAGGGCTTGAAATTATCCCATGGGGAAGGTGTTAGGCACATCTCAAGATCCACAACTGTGGGTCCTAGCCAATAAGTTTTGTGAATTTTGACGGTGAGCAAATAACAAGTAAGGTTCATATAAGAGGGGATTTAAAACAAGTATGAAACTTTTTAAAGGGTTTTGAAATAACATTAGAATAAATATTTGAAAAGAATTGTCCTAGGTTCAAAGTAATACGGATAACTTCAATGCAATACCCGGTATGTCAGGCGTCTACACGTGGTATTAGCGCACCGATCATCATATCTGTATTCTACCCTTCCTGCCCCGTAAAGGTTGTTAAAATTGCGTGTGTTGGCCAAGAATGCTTATTTCGTGCCATTACCCGTCCCATCCTATAAGTTCTGGAGGGTATTTAGGACTACTAATCCTACAAGGTAGGAACTAGGCTGAACCCTTAGGTTCAAAGGATAAAATACTAGGCGACATACAAAACAAGTAGGACTGCACATAAAAGGGAATATATAAAGACAAAGAAAGGCTCACAGATCCCTCCACACATAGACATGTAAATGGCACGTCTCAAGAACGATTAACGTCTCAAGACAGGAGTTCAAAAATAGGAATTTTAGTAAAATAGTAGGAATCTGGGTTAGAAAACCTAATGAAGACAGAAACTTTAACTAAAAACTGATAGCTGATTTCAAAATGCATAGTAGCTAAAGGCAGCAGTAAAACTTAGAAATATGCAGTGATTTAAAGCTTTCAGTAAACATAGATGAAACTTATTAAAGAAGGGGTTTGGAGTAACATAGTGATTTCAGAAGATTAGGGACTGAAATATAGTGGTTTAACATAGAGTAACAGTTATTAGTTTTCGAAGGACTGTAGTAAAGCAGTTGTAAAATGGTATCAAAATGTAGTGACTTGAAAGACATGCAAAGCAAGGTTTCGAAATGGCACGATTTGGAGCAGAATGAGGCATCTTTTGAAATCCCAGTAGTTTGAAAATATAATAGGACGAGAATTAGTGAAAATCAGTAAAACGAAATAGATGAACAACTTCAAGATCGTTAAAAATAGAGCAGGAGTTTTAATAAAAGTGAAATGAACTTCAGTGAGGTAATATAATAGTGAGAACAACAGGGTTCAAAATGCTTAAAGGAACTGATGAAACTAAAAGAACATGATTGATTTGATATTAATAAGTATTAGGCCTAAGGTTTTCCTAGGCGTCGTATACATTGCCTACTTGTTTTTTAAAGAGTGAACATGCACATTTGGATTCTGATTTTAATAGATACACGTTTGAAGAAAATTGTTTTAAATAAGTTAACCATATTTTATGAGAGTATTAAATTATGTTAACTAGGCGTGCAGGTTCTGACAAATAAAAAGTTTTAAGGGCAGGATATCTAATGAACAAAGTATCACCTTAAGACATGGTTTCTATATTTCATGTTTATAAAATGCATGAGCAATACATTATGACAGTCTTTGTTACTCATTTTGTTATACTAGGCGTGAATATAATTGGTATGTTAAAATGAAAAACCTAAACATGATTTTTAATGTATGGTATTGTGATGACCCAAAAGGTCATCCTAAGTATTTCTAGCTAAATCTGTGTTCTGAGGCTCCGAAAGCCTCCGTTAATATCACCTTGATGCGCGTGTGTAGCCCGGGCATGTAGGCGGGAAGTCTTTATGTTGAAATTAGATGAAAATGGAATTTTATGATAATTAAATGAATAAAGTTGACTTTGGTCAACATTTTTGGTAAACGGACTCGGACCTGTGATTTGACGATCCCGGAGGGTCCGTAGGAAAATATGGGACTTGGGCGTATGCCCGAAATCAAATTTCGAGGTCCCCAGCCCGAGAAATGAATTTTTAAAGAAAATTATTTGCTGAAAATAATAATGGATTTTGAAAATGAATAATTATGTGAAAATCGTATTACCGGGCCCGTATTATGGTTTTGGAGCACGGAACAGGTTTATTATATGTTATGTGAGTTATCTGTGAAATTTGGTGTAGAACGGACTTGAAATGACGTATTTCGGATCAAAATCGGAATAATTAAGCCTTATGAAGTTTTAAGAAATTTCTATGAGTTTTGATGTTTAATTCGTTGATTTTGATGATATTTTGATGATTTACAAGCTTGAATAAGTCTGTAGGATGTTTTGGGAGTCGTATGTGTGTTTGATTTTGAGACCTGAGGGCTCGGGTGAGTTTCGGGTAGCTAACGAGGTGTGAAAAGAAAGACAAATCTGGTGTTTTTGATGATTTGCTGGTGTCTGGTGTAATACCCTTCGCGAACGCGGCCAAGGGCTCGCGAACGCGAAGGGTAATTATTGTGGCCTCGGATTTTACACTACGCGAGCGCGTAGAGGAATACATGAACGCGGAGCACTGGACAGTGCTTCTACGCGAAAGCGTCCCCAGGGGTGCGAACGCGTAGTGTTAGGCTGGGGCCTGGGGGGCTGGGTAGTTTGTTCTTCGCGAACGCGGCCATATGCTCGCGAAAACGTAGGCCAGTGGGGTCAAACCTACGCGAATGCGGCCAAGGACTCGCGAACGCGTAGGTCAGGTTAAGCAGCCCTTCGCGAATGCGGCCAGGGGCCCGCGAATGCGAAGGGTATTTTTGCCCAGTTATTAAAACACCCCAAAAAACAGAATACCATACCGGCTTTTCATAATTTTCACTTCCTTCTTCTTCTCCAAGCCCCATTGAAGACCTCCAAGCCATTTTCTCCTCCATAACCATTTGGGTAAGTGTTCCTAACACCAATTTCTTCTATTTTCCTTCCCTAATCACTAGAACCTAGGCCTAAACTCATGAAAACAAGGTAGAAATTAGGGAATTTGGGTAGAGTTAGGTTTTTGGGAAAAATTGGGTGATTCAACCTCAATTTGGGGTCGGATCTTGAAACAAATTATATATTTTAACTCGTGGGGTTATGGGTGATTGGGTTTTGGTCCGAACCTCGAGTTTGGACCAAGCGGGCCCGGGGTCGAATTTTGGTATTTTTGGAAGAATGCTAGAAATTGAATATCTAGGCTATGGGATTGTGTTATTGAGTTTTTATTGATATTATTGAATTAATTATGCCTAGATATCGTTGTTTCGGAGTCAGATTATTAAGGAAAGACGGTCTTAGAGGGTTGATTGCTATACTTTGGACGGAGANATTGCAGTATTTCTCCCATGTTTAGCATAGTATGAGATTGTCTCTACTTGGTAATTCATTCTTGATGGAAGTATTGGTTCTTGAGTTTGAGAAGTGTTGATACGATTGATAATCCAAGTGTAGAGTATACGATTGAAGTGATTGGTTATAGCTAAGACCCTTGCCGGGCATTTATTGAGTTATTAATTGATGTTTTTCCCCTTGCCGGGTGTTTTGAACTGTCAATTTCCACTATGATGTACTCCTTGCCATTATATCTGTTATTTTTTGGTGAGGAAGAGTGTAAAGCACGAAGGGTGATGTCGTTCCATGATATCTGATTACATTTCAAAGTGAGGAAGAGTGTAAAGCACGAAGGGTGATGCCGTGCCATGATTCATATTGATTATAAGCACGAAGGTTAATGTCGTGCCATGCCTTTTATTGATTATAAGCGCGAAGGTAAATGTCGTGCCATGATACATTGTACATTGCATTGTGAGGAAGAGAGTAAAAGCATGAAGGGTGATGTCGTGCCATGATATTTGATTACATTGCATAGTGAGGAAGAGTGTAAAGAACGAAGGGTGATGTCGTTCCATGATACTTGATTACATTGCATTGTGAGGCAGAGAGTAAAAGCACGAAGGGTGATGCCGTGCCATTGTTTACATTTCTGGTACTTATACTTGTTTCATTGGCTATTGTGTTAGATTTCCTTCCTTGTTTACTTCTATCAGTCAATTTGACTGCTTCATTTCACTTGTTCCCCTTTACTGCTCCCGTATCCCTTACTTGTCTGCTTATCTCTTGCCTTATATTATCCCTGTTACTTGTTGTAGAATAGGACATGTTATCGTTATTGTCAAGTCTAGCCTCGTCACAACTTCGGCCGAGGTTAGGCTCGGCACTTACTCAGTACATGGGGTTGGTTGTACTGATTCTACACTGCACTTCTTAATGTTGTGCAGATCTTGCATCTGGACCCAGTGGACCGCATTGAGGGAGTCACCTTCAGTCCACCCAGAGCTTCAGGGTATACCCGCTGGCGTTCGTGGGCCTTGGTGTCTCTCCTGCATTTGGATTCCTTATTGTCTTACTTTTTCTCCTAGTTTCAAGACAATTATATATTTCTTTTCAGACTCTGTGTTTAGCACACAGATTAGATAGTCTGTGAGGTTGTGACACCCTGATTTTGGGATTATGCGATGCTGTTATCTTTACTATGTCATTACGCATTTACGGAGTATTGTTACATTTCCGCTGTTAAAGTTATAAAGTATGTTGGATATTTCAGTCAAGATTCTGAAGGGTATTAATTTTACTACTGTTGAATTGATTTAAAAGTATTAATGTGTAGTATACGTTGGCTTGTCTAGCTGGTTCAACGATAGACGCAGTCACGGTCTGAAAGGTGGGATTTCGGGTCGTGACAAGTTGGTATCTGAGCTCTAGGTTGCTTAGGTGTCACAACTCACGGACAAACTTGGTAGAGTCTGAGGGATCGGTACAGAGACGTCTGTATTTATCCCCCAGAGGCTGCAAAGTTAGGATACTCCTCTTCTCTTCATACTCTGTTGTGCGTAGTATATTCTGTGTACTGCTGGAGTTTCCATTCTACTCTCTCGCAGATGGCGAGGACGCGTGTTTCCCTTGGTTTTGCTCAGCAGCCCGACACTCCTGCTACAGCTCCTACGAGGGGTCAAGGTCCAGGACGAGGTCGTGCTAGAGGCCGAGGCCGGGGTAGGGCTCAGCCTAGAGCAGCAGCCCCAGTGGAGGACCCTTAGGTCGAGTCTGACGAGGAAGTCCTAGTTCCGGCACTCCCAGTTGGACCAACGCAGGTCCCAGAGGGGTTCATAGCTACCCCAGTGCTTCAGGATGCTCTAGTCCGCTTGGTAGCACTTACGGAGAGTGTGGCTTAGGCCGGTCTTCTTCCTACAGCACCAGCTGGATCTCAGGCTGGGGGAGGGACCCAGACTCCTATTATTCATACACCAGAGCAGGTTGCCACTCAGTTTCATACTCCGGCACCTCAGCCAGCCGGAGTAGCACATCCAGGTATTGCAGCACCTGTAGCTGAGGGAGCAGCTATGTCAACAGATGCGTTGTGGAGTTTGGACAGATTTACCAAGTTATTCACTGCTACTTTTACTGGTGCACCGTCAGAGGATCCACAGGATTACTTGGACAGCTGCCACGAGGTTCTTCGGAACATGGGTATAGTGGAGTCCAATGGAGTTGACTTCTCTACTTTCCGACTATCTGGCGCAGCCAAGACTTGGTGGAGGGACTACTGTTTAGCCAGACCAGTTGGGTCTGCATCTTTGACTTGGGCTCAGTTCAGAGGTATTTTTGGGGAAGTTCCTTCCCATTACTCAGTGAGAGGATCTTAGGAGGCAGTTTGAGCGCCTCCAACAGAGATCTATGTCTGTTACTCAGTATGAGACCAGGTTCATCGCTCTAGCCAGGCATGCATTGATGATACTACCTACTGATCGGGAGAGAGTTCGGAGGTTCATTGAGGGATTGGCCCAGCCAATACGACTCCAGATGGCCGGGGAGTCGAGTACTGATATTTTATTCTAGGATGCGGCCGATGTAGCCAGGAGGATTGAGATGATTTTGTCACAAGGAGGTGGTCAGGGGACTGATAAGAGACCCTATCATTTTGGTAGATTAAGTGGAGCCTCATCTGGAGGCAGGGATCCTTTCAGCAGGGGTCATCCACCCCGACCTTTTCAGTCAGCACTTCAGGTATCTCCCCGTGCACCGGCAGCCTATGTTAGTGCACCACCAGCATCCATCAGTGCACAGCCACTTCAGAGTTACCAGGGTGGTTATCAGGGTCGTCAGGGTCAGTTTTCAAGTCATCGGCCACAGCAACAGAGATCTTGTTATAGTTGTGGTAGCCTGGGGCACATTGCCAGATATTGCCCCCGAGCTTCGAGTGGACCCCCGTATCAGGGTTCCCGTTCCTTGGTTCCCGCAGCAGGTGCACCCTTACCCCCTCAGCCATCTAGGGGTGGTGGTCAAGGTGCCATAGGTGGTGGTCAAGTTCATAGAGGTGGAGCACAGGCCACGAGGGGTAGAGGCCAGGTTGCAAGAGGTAGACCCAAGGATGCTCAGATTGGAGGGTCTCAGCCCCGGTGTTATGCTTTTCTTGCTCGTCCTGATGCTGAGGCTTCTGATGCAGTTATTACAGGTACGGTTTCAGTTTGCAGCCGAGAGGCTTCGATGTTATTTGACCCGGGTTCTACATTCTCCAATGTGTCTTCATATTTTTCCCCTTATTTGAGTATGCCCCGTGATTCCTTGAGTACTGCGGTACATGTGTCTACACCGGTGGGTGGTTCTATAAAGGTAGATCGAGTTTACCGTGCTTGCACAGTAGTTATTGGTGGTCTGGAGACTCAGGTTGATCTTTTGCTTCCTGGTATGGTTGACTTTGATGTTATATTGGGGATGGACTGGTTATCTCCCTATCATGCTATCTTGGACTGTCATGCTAAGACAGTGACCTTAGCCTTGCCAGGAGTACATCCTTTAGAGTGGAGAGGGACTCCTAGTCATTCTTCTGGTAGAGTTATTTCTTATATGAAGGCTCGGCGCATGGTCGAGAAGGGTTGTTTGGCCTATTTGTCCTATGTTCGTGATTTCAGTGCTGAGGTTCCTTCTATAGATCCCGTGCCCGTGGTTCCTGAGTTCCTGGAGGTATTCCCTGATGACCTGCCGGGTATGCCACCCGACAGGGATATTGATTTTTGTATTGAGCTAGCTGAGGTCACTCACCATTTCTATTCCCCCATATCGTATGGCTCCGCCAGAGTTGAAGGAATTAAACGAGAAATTACAGGATTTGTTGAATAAAGGCTTCATCAGGCCTAGTGTTTCTCCTTGGGGTGCTCCGGTATTGTTCGTGAAGAAGAAAGACGGCTCAATGAGGATGTGTATTGACTACCGGCACTTGAATAAGGTTACTATCAAGAACAAGTATCCTTTGCTGAGGATTGATGATTTATTTGATCAGCTTCAGGGTGCTACGGTATTCTTTAAGATAGACTTGAGGTCTGGTTTTATCAGCTGAGGATCAGGGCGTCTGATGTGCCCAACACGTCTTTTCGCACTCGTTATGGGCATTATGAGTTTTTGGTCATGTCGTTTGGGTTGACTAATGTCCCTGCTGCTTTTATGGAGTTGATGAATCGGGTATTCAGGCGTTATTTGGACTCATTCGTTATTGTATTCATTGACAATATTTTGATATACTCTCGCAGCCAGGAGGAGCATGAGCAGCACCTTAGAGTCGTCCTCCAGACTCTGAGAGATCGGCAGTTGTATGC
>ML271612.1:0-10515 GCA_005239495.1 Nicotiana undulata | reverse complement strand
TTGGTCCATCTTCCGACGCTTATATCTTTTTATCCTGATGTCGTATGAACGAACAGTTAAGAGCATTGGAAACTAAATTCCAAGCCCTTAAATTTGGTATATAATATGTCCCAATAAGACCTCATATAATACATGAAATGTATTGCTCAAAAAGCTTTAGTGATCCACCTACTTGTCATTTATGATGTCTGCGCAGTCTCGCAAAATTGCAAATATCTCTCTCCTCCTATGTCGTATCGATGAACGGTTTAATGCGTTAGAAACGGAACTCATAGATATTCAGTTTGGTAGGTATATCATCTCTTAATTCCAAGTATATCGGGAGAAATCTCAGTTACATTTGACCTAATGTTAAGCACATTATGAGTGTAACTTGTGAAGACCTTTGCCAACTTTTGTTCCACCACTTGCTTGACTTCAAATTGTTCTAAGCTTTCCAGCCCTCTTGGTACTCGTTATTCATGATCTTAAATATTTTTAACCTCCAACGTAACATGATTAACTTACTTTATATTCCATCAAATAGAATCTTATTTCTGAGCTTACATCAATTGACTTACGATGTACTCTCACGTATGAAAACATGGGGTGTAACAGGTTCAACTCCCCCTACGACTTTCATGCCATTTTACGGCCACCTCCGGTCGTTCGAGTAAGATCTATAACTTTTGGGTTAAAACCAGTAATGTTTTGAGGTTTTCTTATCTTTTCTGGGTTCTCTCTGAAACCCTAATTCTTAAAACTCTCCTATTCTTTTAGATCTATGATAGATCTGTGTATATTTTAAGTTATTTTGTTATTTTTCTCAAAGATTCTCCGATTTTTCCTAAACGACTCTTCGTTTTCAACTAGGGTTTCATGACTCCGTTTTAAATGATTTCCCTATGAGTTTTTCAGTATTTTCATAGAGTCTCTACTGTGTTTTAGTGATTTATTGAAGTTTCTCTCTTTTATTGGATCTTTGTGATGAAATCCCTAATTTTAGACATAAACCCTAAGTCTCTGACTTCGTCTTTGATATTTTTTGCATATGTGCTTGCATCTCATGAATTTATGATGTTTTACCCTATGTAGTTCATCTATGTCTCTGATTTTTTCCTTGCTTTTCCGCTTACATTATTGTTACCCTATAAATTCATGTGAATCCCTAATTTCATATGTTTTCACTACTAGGGTTTCTGACTTCTTGCCTGTTATTTATTCAATTCACGTTAATCTCCTTTACTTGATGTTATTCCTGTTCGAATCCCTGATTCTATGTAATTTTACTTTGTTAGGGTTCCTGATTTATTATTTGAATCCTTGATTCCTTGTGATTTGAAAACCTTACTGATTTCTTATGGGGTGTTCTTACTAATTTCCGACCTTTAGCTTATTTCTTACCTTGTTACATGGTCAATTTACTGTTAATCGATCCCTATTTCTTTAATTAAAATCTGATGAACCTAGTCTCAATTGCATACTTGTATTGGGTTGAAATTGTTTCCTTATATGTTATATGCATGGGAACTTTCCTTATTTGTTATTTTTCCTACTTGTCGTTTGAGTTTAACCCCTTCAATTAGGGATACTTATGCTGATTTTACACTATTTTGAATATTCCTCTAAGCTACGTATGGTACCTTTCCTTATTTGTTGTCTGCTTAATACCGTTTGAACTTGATTCCTTCAATTAAGGGACACCTATACTGATTGTGTACTGATTGATACTCAGTCCCTTAATTACTGGTTAATTTTGATTCCCACCTTATTTGCTACCTGTTTTCAAAACTATATATACTTCATTCTCCCATTAGCACAGAGACGGACTAATTTGGTTCAATAACTCTCTCTCACAACTAAAACTTGATGTTCTCTATTCTCTCTTCTGTGCTATTTGCTACTACTCTGAGTTAGCCGGCTGCAAGTCAAGGCTAACTATTGTGCATCTCCTATTTCTTACTTTGTGTTACTGCTTTCTTCACTTCACTGGTATGTCCTAATTCAAATTTCAGTTCTCAAACCAACATGTTTCTATTACTGTCGCAATTCATTGTGTTTCTAATCTGCTTCTATTTACCACTATGTTGTTCAACATGTAACTAAATCTTGGATTCCATCTAGCATGTCAAGTTATGCTTTAGTATCCAGCATGTCTTTGTGTATTCCAAACCTGTCTTTATGTGAATTTCCTTATTTATGTTAGTTTGGGTAGACCCTACTGTCTTAAACTGGTTGGTACTGCTATGTTAGTTTAGCCATATACCCTATTGTACCCCTGATCCTCTGAACCCTTAGGAACTACTGATTGTGCACTGCCTGCTACATGTTTTCCCTCACCTGCTCTGTATTTGTCCCTCAAATCCCATTCCTATGCTTGTTGTTGATTAACTGTTATTGGTTCTTTGTGTGATGTTGAACTTGTTTGGTGTTCCTGCTCTTTCAGTCTATTTCAGTGGTTAAACTTCTTTGTTATAAAACTATTTCAATCAAGTCTCCCTTTTCAAAACTGTTTTCTTACTTACCCTTTTCAAAAAACGATTTTCTTACTTAACCTTTTTTCAAAACTATATCAAGCACTCTCACTCAACTCTTAGACCCCTTAAGTTCTTCCCCTTTTGTGTGAGCATTACTTTGGGACCCCTGAGCTCCCTCTGAACTTTGACACACTAAGGCTGGTCATTCCACACTGAACTTACTCTATCTTGGCTATGAAATCTGGGTGTGAGCACTGCCCGGGATCCCTTGAGGTCCTTAGGGAACTCTGATACACCTGGATTGTGGAGAAAGGTTGTGAAACAATACTTGGCATTGAGGACCTGGAGACTTGGGCCTATATTGTAGGCTCCCTATAGTTAACTTCTTATTTTCTTTATTTCCAGTTATGTAAATCCTATTCAAAGGTCTATAATAATTATTTGTAAAACAACTCTGGGGTTGGATAGTGAAAAAGGGGTGGGTAATATGCATGATGTAGTGTAATCGAGGGTAGAAATCATGCTTCCTAGGTTTACTTTCTCTATGCGCAATAACATCCATGTTTAGGTACAACATGCCAAGCATGTCATGCATTAGATATCATGCAACATAGGATCCATATGCATATACTATTTTCAGCATCTCATCATCACTTAGAAATCTTGTCCTAGAATAAATAACGTTAACAAAAATTGCAATCATGTCTCATCTTGCTAGAACCATGCCTACGCGCTTAGAAATCCTGTTTTAGGTAAAACAACATTAAAACTATCATCCATGTCTATTCTGAAATTGTGCATAATGCTGTGATTCTATGTCATTTAGAAACCCTGCCTTAGCAACTGCATATGCATCATTCTGCATTAGACATCATGTTCTAGGATCATACTCCTTTAATTACACTTAGTCTAAATACAGATGTATAAAACAGTCTTCCAGTTCTCACAACTGGTAATTAGTCTCTGAACATTTGCAACACTTAGAACTGCATGTTATTAGGTATAACGACCTGGGATTGTTAACAAATCTGAGTAACTGCTACATATTATCCTACGCCTAGGCAAGCCTTAGGTAATCAACTTTAAAATAAAACTGGGACTGTCTTCTTGTGATTACTATCATCATGTTTAAAATCAGTAAGCAAACTTGATTAGGACTTCCTCTCTGAGTTATGTAATAAATCTGACTCTGCTGTTATCACTTAGACGCCATTCTTAGGATCTGAATTGGGACCTTAATTGTGTATGAGATATGCTGCTAATGTGCACTGTTTGTGGAGGTATTTGAGCCCCTTCCTGTTTATGTGTTACCCCTTATCTGCAGTCCTATTTGTTTCTCTATATGTCGCACTAGTATTTTACCTTTAAACTTGAGGGTCTACCTAGAACCCCCTTTTATAGGATAGAAGTCCTAAATTCCTCCGGGACTGATAGGAAGGGACGGGTAACAGCATGCAATAGAGGTCGAGACCAACACTCGCTTTAGTTACTTTCACGGGGTGGGAAAGGGTAGATATGGATATGATGACCGGTACGCTAATACCATGTGTAGCCCCTCTTTGAGGAGTGTCATACCGGGTATTGCATTTATGTGATCCATATTATAAACAAACCTAGGATACCCCTTTACTTTCATAAACATGCTTAGATTGTAATTCTTTTCAAAATCTAGCTTTCCATTAACTGTTTTCAAATATTCGTGTACTTAGACTTAAATCCCCTATTATTTGAGCCATACTTGTTTATTTGCTAATTGTACAAATTCACAAAAGTTATTTGGCCGGGAACCACACTTGTGGATCCTGAGGGGTTCCTAACACCTTCCCCTTAGGATAATTTCAAGACCTTACCCTGTCTCTGGTTATCAAACATAGTTGTAAATGAACCCCTTAGGTTCCCTAACGCACCTTAAAAATCGTTAGGTGTCGACTCTTCAAAAATGCAAAACCCTTTTCCCAAAAGGAACGAGTTGTCCCAACCAATGTCATAAACCCTTTTAAACCGGACCCCGAGAGGAGCGCTTTGGGGGAAAAAAGGGGGCGCGACAGTGGTTCGAGCCAGAAGAGGCTAGGTTGTTGGGTTCATAGTTAGTACAGGATGCCTTGGATAAGGTGAATATCATTCAGGATAGGCTTCGTACAACTCAGTCCAGGCAGAAGAGTTATGCAGACCGCAGAGTTCGTGACTTGGCATTCATGGTAGGAAACCAAGTATTGCTTCGGGTGTCGCCCAAGAAGGGCGTGATGAGGTTCGGAAAGAAGGGCAAATTGAGCCCTAGGTACATTGGTCCCTTTGAGATTCTTGAGAAGGTAGGAGAGGTGGCCTACAGGCTTGCCTTGCCGCCGAGTTTATCAGTCGTGCATCCGGTGTTTCATATATTTATGCTTCGGAAGTATCTTGTCGATCCCTCAGCAGTGTCCAGTTGGACAAGGATTTGACTTATGAGGAGGAGCCGGTAGCCATATTGGCCCGGTAGGTTCGTCAGTTGAGATTGAAGAGTTATCCTTCGGTTCGTGTTCATTGGAGAGGTCAGCATGTCGAGGCAGCTACCTGGGAGTCTCAGTCCGATATGCGAAGCCAATATCCCCATCTTTTCCCCGATTGAGGTACCCTTCTATGTCCGTTCGAGGACGAACGTTTGTTTTAGAGGTGGAGATTGTGATGACCCAAAAGTTCATCCCGTGTATTTCGAGCTAAATCTGTGTTTCGAGGTCATGAAAGCCTCCTTCTATCTTACCTCGATTTGCGTGCGCAGCCCGGGCGTGTAGCCGGGAAGCCTTTATGTGAAAAAGTGAGGAAAAAGATAATTTTGTGTTGAAATTTGCATTGAGTCGACTTTGGTCAACATTTTTGGTAAACGTATTCGGGCCCGTGATTTGACGGTCCCCGAGGGTCCGTAAGAAAATATGGGACTTGGGCGTATGACCGGAATTGAATTCCAAGGTCCCAAGTCCGAGAAATGAATTTTTAAAAGAAATTATTTTCTGAAAATATAAGAGATTTTTGAAAGTGTAATTATATGTGAAATCTATGGTATCGGGTCTGTATCTTGGTTCTAGAGCCCGATACAGGTTCGATATAATATTTGTGTCATATCTGTAAAGTTTGGTAAGAAACGGAATTCATTTGACGTGATTCGGACCATAAATGCAAATTTTGAAGTTTTAGAAGTATTGGAAAATTTCATTGAATTTGGGGTTAAATTTGTTGTTTTTGATGTTATTTTGGTGATTTGATTGCAAGAATAAGTCCGTAGGATGTTTTTGAAGTTGCATGCATATTTGGATTGGAGCCCCGAGGGCTCGGGTGTGTTTCGGATAGGCGTCGGGGTGTTTTTTAACTTAAAATCTGGTGTTTTGGGTCAGGTCTGGTGTCTAGTGTCTGGTGTTTTGTGCTATGCGAACGCATAGTATTAGCGGCGAATGCATAGGTGTAAAGAGGGATGGGGGCAGGGCAGTCTTTACTCAGTGCGAACACACCCATGTGGATGCGATCGTGAAGTGTAACTATACGATCGCGGAGTGTAACTATGTGATTGCATAGGTTAGGTCGCGAACTCACTGCCCTAGGGGGAGCTGGGTGATGGGTTGGCCGTTACACTGTGCGAACGCGGCCTCAGGCTCACGAGCGCGAAGAGTATTTTTCGCCCAGTTATTTCTTTTGTCTAAAAATAGAAAACTTACGGGATTAAACCCAATTTTCATAACTCATTCTTCTTCACTTCACTTTGGGAGATTCTTGGGAGAAATCTTCACCATAACTTCATAGGTAAGTAATCTTTGACTCATTCTCTTCTATTTTTATCAACACCCATTAGATTTCTAGGGCTAAAACATGAGATCAAGGGTAGAAAATTAGGGATTTGGGTAGAGTTAGAGCTTTTTGATTAATTGGAAATTAGACCTCGTTTTGGGGTCGGATTTCAAAACAAATTATATATTCGGGCTCGTGGGGGAATGGGTGATCGGGTTTTGGTCTGAACCTCGTATTTTGACCAAGCGGGCCCGAGGTCGATTTTTGAATTTTTGGGAAGAATGCTAGAAAGTCTATAATTAATCATTGGAATTGAATTCTTTAGCATTTATTGATGTTATTGAGTCAATTATGTCTAGATACAATTGATTTGGAGTCGAGTTTGAAAGAAAAAGCGGTGCTTAAGGCTTGATTTTGATCGTGGAAGTCGAGGTAAGTATTTGGCCTAACCTTAGCTTGAGGGAATAGGTGTTGAGTCTTATTTGCTATGTGATTGTTCCATGTGCAACGTATAGGTGAGGTGACGAGTACCTATATGTTGTTGTCAAGCATGCCCGTGAGTCGGATAGTAGGAATTACGTGATTTTCATTGAGATTTACTGTGTTATGGATTTAATATCAATTGGTAGTTATTCATTTGATGGAAATGCTTGGTTGTGAATATTATTGGGTATTTTTTTGGTTGAGGAATATTTTGATAAGTTATACACGTGTGTAAGATTGGTTATAGTTGTGTCCCTTGCCAGGACGGTATTATTTTTGTTGATTGTTCCCTTGCCGGGATGTTGTGATTTATGGTTCTCGTTGTTGATTTTTTCCTTGCCAAACTGTTGTTTATGATATTTTAGCACGAGGGGACATTATGTGTCGTGTTTATGATATATTAGCACGAGGGGATATTCCGTGCCATGTTTATTATAATTTAGCACGAGGGGACATTCCGTGTCATGTTTATGATATTTTAGCACGAGGGGACATCCCGTGCCATGTTTATGACATTTTAGCACGAGGGGACATTACGTGCCCTGTTTATGATATTTTAGCACGAGGGGACATGCCGTGCCTTTTCTATTTACTTATTTTGAGGATGAGAGTAAAAGTACGAAGGGTGATGCTGTGCACTTGCTTGTTCTGTGTTGTTAATCCCTGTTGTTATTTTGATATTTAAACTGTTGCTTCGTTCCGTTATTCCAGTAATTGCTACCCCTTTTTCCCAGCATGTTTTCTCCCATTTTTTGCACTTAACTGTTTACTTCTGGTCTTATTTCTTTTATATATTATTAGATTGCACAGGTGATATTATTTGTCGTGTCATAGCCTCGTCATTACTTCGCCGAGGTTAGGCTCGGCACTTACTCAGTACATGGGGTCGGTTGTACTGATACTACACCTGCATAATTTTTGTTGTGCAGATCCCGGTACAGGATCCAGTGGATATTGAGCTAGGCGGCTTCTTTCAATCCACTCGGAGACACTGAGGTAGTCCGCAGGCCTTGGCGTCCCCTTCCACTTCTTCATTTCTGTTTTAGTATTTCAAAATAAATGTATTATTTCTTTCAGACCCTTTTCATGTATTAATCTTAGATAGTCTATGACATTGTGACTCCAAAGATCTGGATGGATTATTTTGAGAATTCGTAAAAGTTTGTGGATCTAGCTATGTAATTCTTTTACCCGTTCTCATTGTTATCTTTTATTTATGGAAAAGTCGTATTTCACTTGTTCTTATTTAATAACAAAGTTTTTAATAAATTTGAGCAATTACGTTGGCTTGTCTAGCGGATTTTTATACAGAGAGACACACACATGGGTATCCAAAGTACAATAAAATAATTGAAGATATGTAAAAATTTGTGACCGTTTGAAATCTTCATTCATATAAAAAAATAGATCAATTTCAACAGTTGAAATGAATCTACTCATGAAAAAAAGGTAGTCCATCAGAAAANTATTCAAAATCATTCCATTCAGGATCTTTTAATCTGTCAAAACGTCGGATTTCTAAATTTTCGTAAGGCCCTCCTGGAATTCCTTCCAGAGCCTGTTGAATAATCTTTATGGATTCTGTCATTTCACCGATTCGTACTAAATAACGAGCTAATGAATCCCCTTCTCGTTGCCATTGAACCTGCCAATCAAATATATATATATATATATATATATATATATATATATATATATATATATATATACGGAAGCTCGTAACATTAGTCCCGATATCCCAATTTAATGCTTCGTCTCCCCCAATAATGCCTACGCCTTCAACTCGCTCTAGAAAAATAGGATTCCGGGTAATAAGTTTTTGATACTCAGCAACCCCTGTTAAAAAATAATCGCAAAAATCCAAACATTTATCTATCCAGCCATATGGTAGATCGGGAACCACTCCCCCGATACGAAAATAATTATGCATCATTCGCATACCGATGGCAGCTTCGAAGAGGTCATATATCAATCCTCTTTCTCAAAAAAAATATAGAAGAAAGGGGTATGCGCACCAATATCCGCCATAAAAGGGCCTAGCCAACAAATGAGAAGCTTTCCGACTCAACTCCAACATAATGAATCTGATATAGCTAGCCCTTTTAGGTACTTGAATATTGCCTAATTGTTCGGGTCCATTTATGGTTATTTCTTCTGTGAACATAGTAGCTAAATATTCCCAATGTGTTACATAAGGCAAATATTGTATAATTGTTTGGACATTTCCGCAATTTTCTCCATCCCTCTATGTAAATAACCCAATATTGGTTTGCAGTCAACAACATCTTCACCATCTAGAGTAACGATGAGTCGAAGAACATTGTGCATTGATGGGTGTTGAGGCCCCATATTGACTATCATGAGGTCTTTTCTTGTAGTTGGTGCAGTCATAAGTTTTTCACCGATTCATTCTTCCATGACTTGCTGAAAGTGAAAAGAAGTTAATCAAAATTTAATCAAAATATATAAGTAAAAAGGAAATGGCTCTTCAACAAAATCAAATTAACGAGTTTTTGGCTCTCGAATGTCCAACTGGATAATTAATTATTTATAACATACTCTCTTTTTTTTTACAAATAAGCTATCAGTCGTTGACGTTTTTCCAAAATTTTCTTCAATAAAAAATAAAATGAATAATTAAGAGATTGGAAATGAAAGTCTCTTTCTCGGATCAATTATTCATCACATTGTTGGAACAAAACAAAAATACCGGATGCAACGATATTAAAATATTTGGTACAAGAAGCTACGATCTGATAGATATACATCGAAATCTACAATCTGTTTAATATAATATAATATAGATATATAATCTAGATAGAAATTAATGATGAAATTAATCTTTGATCTCGAATCAAAGAAAGATGATAAATGGCTCTTATGGTGTGAGTTGGAAGAAAGGTTTCTCTGTAGAGGAAAGTAATAACAATTTATTCCTATAACTTTTCCTATAGAAAATCTAGTAACAAGAAGTTTTAATCGGAAATATCGACAAATTCTAGTGGAGTCCACAACAAGAAAAATGAAATTTAAAAAAAATATCAACTACTCCAATTTCATCTCTATCGAATTTTAATATGCCCACTTACTTTTTCTTTGTGGATTTCTAACCTTTCAAATGAATTTGGTTGGTATAATGAAAAATATGAATATTCGGTGATTCAAGAAGTGGCTTTTCATTTTCAGAAATTCATAATAATGAAAATTGGCTAAACAAATGTTCAACTTTATAACTAAGTATAATAATTAAGTATAATGGTAATGTATTATCCAGTTAGCTATTTTTTTTATTACAAATAAAAATACAATTCTCCCCTCAAATATGAATCAAATATGAATACTAGATGGGAGTTTTACAAAGCCCCATATCGGATTTGAAGATATATATATATATATATGTCACGACCCCAAATCCTAACAGGCCGTGATGGCGCCTATCGTGGAACTAGGCTAGCCAACCATCACATTGCTACGCTTTTGTTCAATTAAAATAGTTCACAATTAAATAATAAGCAAGCAACCACATCATAATTAATATAAATAAGTCTCAACGTCCCAATAATAGTCTAACCAACCTCCCAAGAACTGGAGTCAATAGTCATGAGCATCTAAGAATGAATAAATCTAACTCTGCTAAAACTATAACATATGTCTCTGAATCAAATACTAAAGCCAAATAGGGAAGGGAAATGGAGAAGCTGTGGACGCTGGACAGCTACCTTGAAATCCCGTGAAAATGCTGTTATCAAACTGCGTCAGTTACTGCTGCGAACTAGTACCTGGATCTGTACACAGAGGCACAGGGAGTCTTTATGAGTACGCC